>JABXWE010014984.1:0-43945 GCA_014611495.1 Limonius californicus | reverse complement strand
GGTAATTAACAAAAGTTAATTAATATATATTTATTCGAGCAAAGTAGTGAACCGCCCATCTTCGATTGAGGTTCCGGGAGGCTATCATTAACACATTATTTACTTACTTAGTTGGACATTAACAGCAGGCGTCACAACATCTATAATTATTCACTCAGAATTGTATAGAAATGATAATCCTTTCCTTTTATTACATTTGCCTGTCCAACCCTGGCCGTATAAAATCATATTATTCAATTCACCTACTCACATAATTCATTTTCCAATACGGCAAAACTTCCCAATGCCTCGATAAACTACTGTTAGCACAAAACGCCTGCATAAACATATTGTTCATTTGCACAACTTTTCTCATTTTGCAAATATGATTATAAATATTATATAAAAATGTAATACTAAATGTTCTACATATACTACAAGTTCCTCAAACCTAAATTAGAGAAGAGATGGAAGGGTAGGAAACCTTTATGCAATAAGAGACTTTCTGGAGAATAAGGAACATCCCATTTATCCAGTTTTGCATAATCATGATCAATTTATTGGAAACGAGGATGAAGTTATAGAAAATTCATATAGCTTTACTGCTCACAAATTTATAATAGTGAAATATTTTATAGAAGAAATAGGTCAAAGTGAAAAATGCTGGAATAAACCAAAATGGATTTAATTGGCGCATGAGGAAGATTTTGGGGAAATGGAAAAATAAATATATTTTAATTTCTTACACAACCCGTAGTAAATCAATGTATCAAAAGTGTTAAGCTAAAATTTGATGGATGTAAGTGATAAGAACTTATAAGTGTCTTTTGCGGTTATAAATTTATACCTATGAGTTTTGTTTTATTTAGGGGAAATATATTGGTTTTGGAGAAATTTGATATTTCTTTGAATTTCAAAACATTTAGATAAGATATATTTTCCCACGTAGTTCTCAAATAAATTGCAAGCTTTGTGGACGAGTTTGTGGGAGCAATATTATATTTGTCCCCGTGAAGTGTAATATGCGAACGGAATTTTCTAGTAATCAAAGTGGATAAGTTCAAATGTACGGTTTTCAATTTGTGGCAACTTACAGACAACTTTCTTTTACTTACATTTTATACAGAACTGCAATAACTTTATGCGCTACACAAAGGCGACATAGCAGAAAACTATCACATCCGACTTCCGTTGTCGTACGCAAAAAGTATGAAAATTTAAATATTGATTACAACAACAAAATAAAAATAAATAAAAAATTCAGAGTTTCTGAGGGCATCTGTAAAAGTCCGACGTCTTACTATTTTTACTCCGCCAAGAAATAACTACCTTCTTTCCAGAAATATGCAGTCTAAAATGAATATATTCGTTTTATTTTATTAGCACATGCAAATTTTAATAGTTTTTGATGCTATATTATTCTACTAAAAATTTAGCAGAACTAGATATAAATATTAATATATGTATAGCCTACTAATGTTCACGAGCAATAGCAAACGTTTCCAAAATAGACATTCGTGAAGGTTCACTAAGAAACGTTTGTTATAAATAGTAAAGTATTTATAGTGGTTATAATGCTTTAGAATCTATCGGTAAAGAACAGTATTCGAAATTTCATCTAAATGAATTATACCCCAATTAACACGTTCCCGCTAGTTGTCGCTCTCTTTGAGTAAATAACATTGAAATATAGCATATTACAATAATAACAAATATTGGCCAATGAATAAATTATTATATTTACGGCGGTGCTTTTAAAGTTGGCGATTTTTGTAAGCCACTACAATCAGAATGTTATGAAATTTGTATTTATTTCCTTATATTTACAAAAACATTGTTGTTATCAATTATTGAAATATCTACTAGTTTATCTGTTCATTTCAACCTATTATATGTTTCAGCTGACAAACATTACATAATGAATTGTATTGTGCGCCATAATCCTACATAGCATTCCATTACCTGTAGGTTATAAGCTGTGGATGAAGCCTGAAAAATTACTAATTGAAATGTGGGGTGCCAACCAACCTTATGTATAACTAGATGAGCCTGTCAACTCTAAATTATAGGATGGAGAAAATAGGTTTTATTGGAAGTTAAAATTTCATTTCGTAACCGCCCATTTAACTTAATTCTCCAGCGTATGTGACAGATTCTATTATGAAACCACATAAAGCAATTCCACTACACCACTTTATAAATGTAAGAAACCAATTTGTATATCAATTACCGAAAATATGAATAAAAAATGTATTAATTACTAATACAGATTTCTCAACACACAATCTTAATTCACAAGTTAATTTAACGTTAAAATACTGTAGCTAGCAATACGTCAAGCAATTCCATTAGCCATATTAAATTCCGGGATATTTTTTTAGATTTTAATATTTCATGGGGAATGAAAAAACGAACACAGGGAGCAAATCCGAGTTCATGTCGTAATATGTGGAAGTAGGTCAGCTTGGCACATATGTAATACCGGCATCACTTAACATCAAGATAATGTGCTCATATAAAACTACTCTTGTTCACACAGGCTAAAATAAAACCCGCATTTTTCATTGTGCTTTTCAAAACCAAGTGTGTACATGAAAAGCTCTGTATTTAGAATTGCACAGATACACAATGCGCCCCTTGCTTGTTTTAATGTCGTACAAGGTAATGGAACCCTTACAACAGCCTTTTTGTAACTTGTGAAAAGAAATTTGTTAACAAAGCTCTCACAAAAATTACTTTCCCGCATGTTAAAATAACTAAATTAGACTAATTAGTACTATAAACGTTGATATTTTCTTGTGAAATATAAAAGCTTTATAATTTAAGACGTCCATAACCAAAACAAAAATCATATATTAAATGTTTGTCAACAGTTATTCCGGGGTACATGTAGCTTACGTAGAAAATTAATTTTGCGATTTGCAAACTGTAAGGCGCTTTCAAGCCCGTTTGTTATTTGAGAGAAATTTCATATACGTAATTCAATATTGGAAAAGCTGTCCACAAAGAGCCCTTCCGCGATTACCTGTTTAATAATTAAATGTGGAAGTCCTAATCCGAAAACAGACTTTGTTTTCCACTGAATTATTAACAAAGAGACCTAATTAACCTTGCACTAATTACATTTGAAACTTAACCAGTTTCACATAGTTACAAACTAATAATATTCCCCGGGACCGGACCGTTATGTTGGAATACATTCAAGATTGGAGCACACATAATAAAATATAGAGGAGTTCAATTCCAGAGTTATTGCTCTTTCTGCACCTTATTCACGGAGCTTATCGATTGCCATTTACCCGTTCCAAACATATATTACTCGTGTAGCACACGTATCCCCGAACCATCTATCTACAACTGCTGCAGCTAAACGAAAATTGAAAAGAAAATGCATTGGATACGCTAGATTGCGGTTGTTTGTTCCAAGGGTTTTGTTTTAAAAACAAGTTGAAATTTACTGCTTTACAAATACATGGTAAAGTCATACAAGTGTTCCTGATCCCTTACACTATTTGTATTATTGAGATAGAAAACATTCAAGTACTATGGGAATATAATGAAGTACCAACATTAGCAATGGAACGCAAAACAGTCGAGTTCCGTTGTTCAATAAAAAGAAGTGCCGCTTTTATCTCTATTTACTGAAAGTTACTTCAATATTTCCTCGTAGTCTTCGTACAACAGAAATGCTTATGTAAAGCAAAATTATAGTTAAACGTAACAGTTTGAATGGTTAAGTAAACAAAAACTTTCAGCGCACTAGTTCTTTAAATAATCAGCACAATCTTTGCAGCGTAAATACAGACCAAGTTGTTCATCTTAATTTCATGCAGACGTGAAACTCTTCGAAAGTTTGCTAAAGTTTTGAGGGGGCGTAAATTGATTTTATTACAGGTTCCTAATTATTAATTCAGCGACGCAGACGAATATGGAAGAGGTAAGCTGTCAAAATGAAACCATAGTTCTACCGAATTAATTACGTAAAATTAATTTGTCGGATAAATACCAAGGCCTTACCTAGACACCTAGAACATTCAGATAAGTACATTATAAAGTAAATTTTAGTAAAAACGGCGAACACTACAGCAATCGAACTGATATGCAGTCGAAATGATCCGTTTAAGCTTTACTGTCCTTTGAAGCTCGCGATGTTGACTGATAAATAAGAAACAGCAGTCAAACATGCTAAACAAAAAAAAATTACTATACTACCTAATTCTTAACTTTATGATTGCTCCACTAGTCGATAGATCGCAAAAGGTATGTTGATAATATCTTAATCCGATGGTAAAAGATATGTTCCAAACACTGTACTGCCAAGAGAAAATAATCAATAGCCAAAAAATTAACCACATTTAATACGTCCACTTAACAGTCATCATTAAGCATAATTAAGAAGGTACCGGCAAAATGTCTACTCAATTGTATT
Organism: Limonius californicus; assembly: GCA_014611495.1. Taxonomy (NCBI): domain Eukaryota; kingdom Metazoa; phylum Arthropoda; class Insecta; order Coleoptera; family Elateridae; genus Limonius; species Limonius californicus. Next base: position 39,537 of record JABXWE010014984.1, on the reverse strand, counting down.
ATAAATTAATGCCGGAAACTCCAAACCGTTATAAATAAAAATGACAGAGTGTATACTTCTTGCATAAATAATGTATACAGACAGAGAAAACAACAAGTCAAAAATAACTAGGTTATATTGGATTCGGCAGTTCTCGTAGAACTTAACAACTTTTCAAAAAACCGAAAAGTACATCCCTATTTCATAATTCAATTATTTATCTACACGTATGTTTCTCAAACGCTACCACTTAGTAATGAAATTATCGATAGTCGTTAGGGCAATGCTGAATGTTAGATTGACAGATAGAAAAGACACACACGTGGATTGAGCAAACAAAAAGGACTATTGATATGCATGTAAAAGGGCTTTGGAATACACAATTCCAAACTACAGACCAGTAGGTAAAACATTTTACGACAACAAATACCTTACTTGGGATATATAAACAGAGAGTGAGCACAAGAATAAGATAAATAAAAGGAGGTAGGTAGATTATACTGGAAAAAGCGAACTCAAAGCCCGAGGATCCTTTGTTAAAAATTGACTAAAGTAGAGGAAGAAGAAATACGTAAGAGGTTGTTTACAAGAATGCAAGGAATTGGTAATATTGTGTGCAAAGATATGCCAATTACAAACTAATTTTAAAAAATATTGCAGAGGTATACAGTCTAAAATAAATAAATGTAAACTCTACATATCCAATGTATGAAAATAATATACAGGGTATGTATAAATTAACGAAAAAGTTACACATGGAGATGTTCTTTGTAAAATCCTAATACTAAAATGGTGTACCATGCTTCCTGCGTCTGCGAGGTTTGAAAAGTTTGGACATTAGGTAATTTAACATGCGTTATTAATCTATATCTGCTGATAGAAAAAACTGCAATTTAGGAAAAAAGAAGAATTGTGAAAATTATATTTCCATATGTGGTTTTTCCGTCTCAAAAGTTAGTTTTTTACATTTCTTTATTAACTGAAACAATAAGTAATCCCGCCATGGTATTGTCAAATTTTGACACAACATCAAATTAATTCGACTTGCTTGATCTAATTTTATGTTATCCTGGTTATTTCTACAGTTTTTACTAGTTCTTCTATTCTTTTTTTTTGTTATTTTATTTCGTTCACTTATGATGAACTTTACGTTCAGTGAGTATGCCGATATGTACATTGTATATGGTTTCTGTAATGGAAATGCTAATATGGCAGAACAAGAATACCGAACACGTTTTTCATACTGGAGCCATCCTAGAAGAAATGTATTGCAACGGCTGGAACCAACTGATTCGTTCGTCAAAGAGATTGAAACGCTGGCCGACCAAGACCACGGCGCACAATACTACTGGAAAAGAAAATTTTAGACGCAACACACGAAGATCCCTCCGTGAGTACCGGACAATTATCTGCAACATTAAATATCGCTAGTAACAAGACAACGTACATTTATTTCTACAAAAAAATCTTCTCTGTCCATATCATGTCTTCATAATTCAGCCTTTCTAAGAAAATGACAACATATCACGATTGAATTTTTGCAACACGATTTTAAATAGAATTCGTGACAATGGCGAGTTCTTCTTTGTGGGGGTTCATGATTCTATTCGGCTGAGGAAAACCCACACGTATTTTGTGAATATGGTAACCAAATAAGATTTTCAGTTAATGTATGGCTGGACATAATAAAGCACAGACTTGTTGGGCTAGTTCACCTACCAAATCGTTGTAATGCCGATGAATATTTCAATGTTTGTTTTGGAATAAGTTATTGATGAGATTCCGCTGAACATACTACCTAATATGATATACATGCATGATGGAGTTCCTGCACCTTTTTCCCGCAATGTAAGAGAGTGGTTGGGAGAACACTTAACAAACAGATGGATTGGTCACGATGGTACCATTTAACGGCTCTCGAGATCACCCGATCTCAATCCTTTAGACTTTTTTGTTTGGGACTTTATTAAAGAAAACATGTATGCTACGCCACCACCAAACGCTGACGAAGTTAGAAAGAGAATTAACGCGGCAATATTACAAATTAACCATAAATACTGGAACGAGTATTGCAAACGATACCTTGAAAATTGGAACTATGTTTACAAGCAGACGGTTTCCAATTAAACAATTATTGTAAGTAGGTTATTATTATAAGTAGTTAGATATCATGCTTGTAACAACCCCTGTTTGGGCGAAGTGTTGCCATACGTAAGTTCCTTTTAAATGGTTCCTGAGAACACAGGAAGCATGGTACAACATTTTAGTATTAAGATCTTCGACTAAGAATTTTACGAAAAACATCGCCACGTGTAGCTTTTTCGTTAGTTTATACACATCCTGTATTATATATACATCAAGTGAGAGAAGTGCATGTTTTTTCCTGAGGTGTAATTTGTAGCCTTAGGACGAAGAATAAAAAGAGTAGACAATAAAGAATTATAACAAAATTCTACTGTTATCTCTGACAATTCAATGAATTATCAAATTAGCAGTCTTTGCAATGATACCCACACTAACTTATAAACAAAGAGTAATTTTCTTAAATTTTTTTTAACATTTTTTTCTTCAATATGGAATACCTAAAATACAACGAAGAACTCCACGAAATTGTTGATACCGACTTCTAGGACGGTTCTAAGTTTATTACCTGTGAAATTGAAAAAGTTGCATGATGCAGCTTATAACTGCTTCAGAGAATGGTTGTCGAAAAAGAAAACGCACAAACTTATACCGAGAACGTAATGCTGGCGTATTTTAACCAAAAATCTAAAATTTACAACCCCCGTGCGTTGTGGGCGCAATACTCCACGGTGAGATCATGTGTACTAGTCAACGACTACTTTGATATTAGTAAGTAGATGCAAAATTAGTGGCAGTTCTGAAAAGGAATTCATACGGCTACTAGGCCAAAAAATCTAGTCTTGGCAAGAGACCAGATTGAAACTTTTTTTGTCAAACGCAAATGACAAGTATGTTATGATTGAGGTAAAAACAACCAAAAGTTATGTAGACCAATTACCATTGCAGGTTGCTTTGATTTTTGGTATTGCAGGTACATGCTGCTTAGATGAACTGGCAAAGATTTACCAAATCCATCGACGTACACCGATCACTGCTTGTGTAGATCTTCAGCTACTCTACTCGCAGACTATTATTACCAAGATATGTAGACTAATATAGGTATGCTAGGATTGCATATTGATGATGCGCATGCATGGCCTTGGCGATCTTACTACGTCATTGGCGGAACGGCTAACACATCGCTAATGGCTACGGCTAGGAACTTACTAAATCTTTAAACGAATGTGCTTATTATTATTATATTATAGGAAATATTTATGCTATTTGAAAAAGTAAAATATGTATTACATTCAATTGTTTATGCTGAACAAATTACCTCAATACCATTTTGTCCTATACTAATTAGGAGAGCCATTATTTACAATAGTTTAATTTTACATAGTAAAGTCCTATGTCTCAAATCTCAGTCTGCACCCTGATAATTTTATACACATATTATAACAAGTAATCAACAATAATTGCAAAAAAAATTATTATATAATATCTATTTATAATGATTACATTGTAACTATTTTTAACTTGTTACTAGCTTGACGGTCGTCACGTTTCCTTTTGCCATAGTTAATTTTTTGCAGTTGCAACTGAACATTTAAACAATTGATTATTATGAAAATACGTTGTCTCACAAATGTTTTGATTATAATATTATCAATATTGCAGATCTTAGAAATTTTTTTAGTTACTGCATTGATTTGTCTCACATTTTTAAAGGTGTTTCCAACCGGTCTAGGACATTCGGGCGCCGCCGTAAGGGCAAGAACAAGTGCAGAAAAGAAGGGTTGCCCTTTTCTTATGATTTTACTAATGCTTCGATCCGCATTTTTTTAGTTATACAGTTTTGAAGATTGACTGATACCATAGACTAATAATTAGTCTACGCTAATATCTACGTATTTAGCTGTTTAGTAATTATAATTAGGGGGTTAGTGATTCTGACCATTACATTTATTAAAACTGTTTTCAGATCGGATAGCACTGCGGGGGAAGAAAATTTTAATAAATCTACAATATAACGTTGAATAACCTATTAACCATTATTAACACTCGCAATACCAAGATCGGGTCAGATCTGACCCAGAAATCGTTTTTCTTTTAATAATTATTTTTAAAATATTTTCTGATTTCTGAATTTATAAATTTCCATCAAAAAGTACCATTAAAACAGTTGACTGGGTCATGGCTGACCCGGTTATGGTATTCAACGAAGCAGTGATATTCACCATGGCGCACAGGCACTGCGCAGCTCGTCACATGAATTCTAATCAGCTGACTTAGATAACCTATACTTATAACGTAGTGAAGTGGTTGTTTATGATTGTGCATTGTGATTTTGTTGTGAAAAATGTATAAAAAAGGTTTGACATATGAAGAATTATGGAACGAGCTAATGAGAGATGACGAGGATGATGATTTTCAAGTTGATATTGGGGGGGAAAGTGACGAATCGGAACAGGAATAGGACAGTGTAGAAGAAAATTTGGGAAATATTTCTGACGATGATTATGTACCAGAAGAAGATGATGACGCTAGTGACGATAGAAATGCTGGAGCCGTACGTACTACTAACGATATTGATTTTGCTGGACGTTCTTGGAAGTATGTCTATAATTTCAAGGGTAAACAACGCACGTATAATATTCTTCGACGGCCTCAGGGTCTAACACAAAAGAGTAACCGTGTAGTTTCCGTTCTTGATTGTTTTCATCTGTTTATATCAACGCAAATAATTGACATTGTTGTAAATTACACAAATCAAATAGGCACGGCATACACTAACGACTGGAATCAAAAAAACAAAGACAAGACGCAAAGATCATGGGAAAATGTCGATAAAATCAAAATTGAGGCATTTATTGGAATACTCATTTTGGCAGGACGATTTAGAGAATCTCGAGAAAGTCCACTGAATTTGTGGAATAGGAACACTTCATTCAGCAGGCCCATCTATTCTGCTGCAATGAGTCGAAATAGATTCATGGAAATAATGAGATTTATTCGCTTCGATGATTTTTCAACCAGGACAGAAAGGAAAGAAACTGACAAATTAGCCCCTATCAGAGAGGTCACTGATATATTAGTGAAAAATTGCAAAACTTCTTATAATGCTTCCGCCATGGGTACCGTTGATGAACAGCTGGTATCCTTCCGCGGACGATGTCCATTTCGCGTTTACATGCCCAATAAACCCGGCAAATATGGCATCAAAATTTGGGCCCTTTGCGATGCTGAATCGTTCTACTGTTGCAATTTTGAGGTTTACTTGGGTAAGCAGGGGAATGCCCCAGAAGTAAACCAAGGACGACGTGTTGTAAAAACGCTTACTGAGTTTTGGAATGGATCCGGCCGTAATATTACTACGGATAATTTTTTTACAGATATAGCACTTGGTGAATATTTGCTGCAAAAGAATTTAACACTTCTGGGCACTATACGCAAGAATAGAAAAGATTTGCCAAAATGCCTCTTAGACGTTGCATTGAGAACTGAATATTCGTCAGATTTTTTGTTTACTGAGCATATAACCTTGGTATCAAACGTCACAAAAAAAACTCCCAAGAAATTTGTGGTCATGTTGTCTACGATGCACCATGAACATGGGATAGCCGGCGAAGATAAAAAATTTAAACCAGAAATCATATTGCAATATAACAAAACCAAAATTGGAGTGGATGTGTTAGATAAATTGCTACGAGAATATTCATGCAAGAGAGCTACAAGACGGTAACCTTACAGACTTTTTATGAATTTTTTAGATATTGCTTGCTATAATGCTTTTGTAATATGGTCGACTAAATTTCCAGACTGGAATGGAGCGGTTCCCTTGAAAAGTAGAAGAAAAATGTTCTTGGAAACTTTGGCAAACGCTTTACTGAAAAAAAATATTGACAAGAGGGCAAATAAGATCAAGCAAGATGGAAGAGGATACAAGAAATCAACATGTATAGCTATTGAAGCAACTGGAAGACCTTTGCCAAAGTGTCCACGTGAGACAGTTTTAATGGGAGGAAAACGAGGCAGATGTCAGTTGTGCAGAGGAAATGACTCTAAATATTCTACAAGGTGCGACGAGTGTAATACATTCATCTGTTCAACTCACACCAAAATAATTCAGGAGCGCAAACTAAATTGTACCACATGTTCGAAAGACGAAGATGCAGAGCCATAGAGTTAGTAAGAATTTATTTGTGTTATATAATGTGGTCTAATTGTGTACCTTATCTTTTTTTAGATAAGCTCCTTGCCATTGTCTTCAACTATTTTGTATTTGTATTTTATATTAAAGCTATGTATTACTTTAAGATTTCTGATCACTATAATGGTAATAATTTAATAAAATGTTTCAAAATACTCTATAGTAGTCAATGTACTTCATAAAAAACAAATACTGAAACAAAAACTTCCTATTTTACATGAAAACAACTTTGGGTCAACTTTGACCCAGTTATGGTAAACAAAGTTAAAGAAATATTATGGTATTGCGAGTGTTAAGATAACCTGGAAAGGTTTAAAAAATCAAACATAATTTTCTGCATTGCATACAAATCTGTACGCAAATATTTCATTTTTAAAACCACAGAAAACCCAAATGATACCTATCAACAAAATTATTTTAAAAACAAGAAGGAAAGAAAAGGAAGGACGGTTCTATTGGGTGATTTTACTAATCCTTCTATGTGAATTTTGTAACGTCATACACTTTTGAAGATACTGAAGATATTTCGTCACACCTTACAAGCCTTAATGACTAACTTTTAGTCTGACAAATTTAACACGGTCGGCGCCCTAACGGTCCGCGTGCTACTGTCCACGCGCCCTAACGGCCGCGCCCGAATGTCCGGCTCCGGTTTCCAACATACCAACAAAACAGCTTTTCCAGCAATTTTATTTGTTGCAAGAATTCTTCTGATGGCTGAGTTAATCCACCAAAAGACAAGTAGGTAATCCAGCTAGGAACATTTCTTAGGCAACTACACTCGTGTTCATTTTTTTTTTCTGATGTATGTACTTATGGCAGTCTAATTCCGGATGAGATGTTTTTAATTTTTTGGCAATCCAACCCGCTAAATTTTCTAAACCATCCGCTTCAACTTGAAATTTATTTTACGTATCTTCATCTAAACCGCCAATAGAATGAGAAGATCTTGAACTGGAATCTCCATCACTGGTACTTGAACAGGGTGAATTGCCAATGGAATTCCATTTCGCCTTAAAACTTTTCCCACAATGTAGTCTTCATCTTTCGTACATTCCACGGTATTTGTGTTCCTTTGGACGACATCTGTTTTTCCCAAGATTATTATACGGAGACTGTTCAAAGAATCAAGAGGCTTGACGTGGTCATTTAATCCTCCTCTAGTTCTAATTTGAGAAAATAAATTCTCTAATGCATCCTGATTAACTTTCTGTGTTAAAATATAGCTTAAATTAAAATCTGTTTGCAGATCAAGAAATAGTTGCTGCAAAGATTTTATTGATAATAGAATACCGTTTTGAAATTTTAGCATACTGTTTGATTTATTGATGCGTCTCATGTATATCAAATGCTTTATTAAGACATTCGTCTTGAATTTATTTCACGTCTGCTTTGCCATATCCACATTTAGTAGGTAAAGATGCTGAAGGTAAATATGAATTCATAACGTCGAACCATTTGTTAATTGTGTCTATAAATTCTGCCAAACTAGAGCTTTCTGTGTCTTCATTAATTTTATAAAAAGACAAAGCACATGGCACAGAATGTGACAACAACTGAGCTGCTAGAGAGACTTTTTGCCTCAGAGGACCCTGACAGTCTAAGTGCTGCTTTGTCAGGTTGTAAATACTGCTCACTTCTGTTTGATTTGCGATGAGATCTACTAGAGGTTTTTTCGTAACTTTTGCACCATCTTTTAACACAAAACCGGTATCTAAAAGCCATTTCCTAACCAGCTTTAGCATATGCGGTGCGTCTGCAAAGAAGAAAATTTTCTTTTCTGTGCATGGATGTTTAATCCATGGCTTTTTCCATGAAATTCTTAATGTATTAGTTGATCCGCAGTCACTGACGCATGCAACTACACGAAATCCAATACCATGCAATTTGGTACATAATAGGTATAAAATTTCTTATGTAATTTTCTAGTCGAAATCTGAAAAATAGGTTGCTTCCATTTACCACACAAATTTCTGGCATTTACTATTTGTAGATATTGATGAGGACCTACGATTTCATAGTTTGCTTGATCATATTAATATTTTTCTGCTACCTTTACTTCGTCGTATTGTAAAACGACAAGGTTCTCGATCGGAGACATGATGGTTCCTGCTATTTGCATTAAATTCGAAATACCATCTAATAAGATGTTTATTTTGGCCGCCCAAGATCTTAAGGCAGACACTCCCGATCGTGAAAAAGCACTATTTGGACATCTCAAGTCCAGCAATCTCGTAGAAGTTCGTTTTGATATACACATGTATATGATGCGTTTTTTTCAAATTCGTAGTTCCAGTTCTCAAACAATGTTTGCACAAGTTGAGAGTGCAATTATATTATAATTAAGCAATTTTACATAATATTACATTTCATTTGCTCTAAATTACAGTGGGTTTAATTTTCAGCACAAATTTAAGATCCTCCGTGAATGCGTAATTATTTACTATAATTTAGTAAACAGTTAATTCTAATTCATGCATTTAAACAGAACTTTCAACAACAATTTCAGAAAGATACTTTTACTTCAATTATTTCATTATTTTGTCTTTAAATATATTCACGGAATGTTTGTTATATTGTTCGCAACTTCTAAAATTCTTTGTCCGATTTGTTTTGCTTTTATAATAAGACATTGACAAAAAAACAGCTGCTTCCGGGCTTTTGTTAAAATTATTTATATAGAAAAACTTTAAGGGGCGGCGAAAAAACTCATTAAACGGCGACTGGTTCGAAACCGTCAAACTGCATTTACACCAATATTATTGGATTTCCTCTTCTAGTATGCGTAAATACGCACATTCTTTTTCATCAACCTTGCGAAATTGCAGCTGACATGTTTGATGTAACAAAATGAACAAGCGATAAAAGGAGCCAACGAATGTTTCCTGTTTCTGATTGAAAAACAGGAAATAAATTTTACTCGTATGTAGCGGTTGTGCGAAACATTACTGTTGCTCCTCATTTTAGGTACCATATCTGTTAAAAAAGACTTTGGGTGGTATCATACCAATCCTTATTTTATTGGAAGCAACATAAAAGTGTTGGGTGAATGTTAATCCCAGTCGTTTTCCTAAAATATTTAATTTACGAATTCCGCCTGCGTCCAGATGTTTCTTCTTTTTAGGATTCCTTATCATTGACTAAGTTCTATAACCCTATACGGTTATACCATCCTTTTATAACAACAAAATGTTAGAATTTTTCTATTTTCGCTATCTTCTTTACTGGTAACCAAATACATAATATTCGTACATTATGATGTATTCAGAATACAACCGTCTTTAACTTTTTATAGAATTTGTACTTGTTAAAATTCTATAGTTTCCATTGTTCTAATATCACTATGCACTCTATAATATTCAATATATTTTTTTAATTAGGTAAAATAAATCAGTATTAAAACACATATGTCTAATGCTTAATCTATTTAAACACAAAAACGTGCATTTTGAATACAGAATACATTGAATCATAGTAAGAAATGTATTTATAAAAAGAGATTTAAACTGTTATTTACTTAAAACTCCCTACAAGAAGTATATACTCAAATATTACGAACACATTAGTAAAATGCAAGCAACAATGTACAAAAGCAGGATCCTCTACACACGCAAAATTCATTCAAAGTGTGTAAACAAATCTGATTAACTACAATGAACGTAAACCATGCTGAAACAAAAAATAAATTAACGTTAATTCATTTACTTCGTGGCACAATTAAATAATCCTTTTAATATGCGCTAAAAAATAAATTGAATTACCATACTGGTACGAAATTCTTCCGTTCCTCCACAGGCGCGTATTTAATTTGAAACCGACAATGGCATCAAAAGAGCCTGAATTGATGTTCTTTCGAGTGGAAACCTCCACTCTTTATATAAATGTTACGCCATGTATGGGTATTATTCTTTTTAAATCTTGCACTGAATTTCTAAAAGGGAGATATAATATTGTGATGTTCAGTTAAACATATTTCATTTGCAGTTCCTAGCTAGCTGCGAACCGAGTAACATGGGAATGAATCTATTCTAGTACACAGTTTACAGGACCAAATGTGATTGAGTTGCATATTGGGTGTATCTGACCATTTCTATATGTGATCTGGTGACACTATCCGAAACAAATGGCTTCCAATAATGAGGAACCACCACAAATCAGTTGTCTATAACTTGTTATCCACGTCCTCATAGTTACAGAAAATAAATATTTCTCATATAAATGTGAATCGTCATCTTACGCAAAGAGACCAATTGTTGAAAGATTCTACAAGTTGATCAATTTTAGTAGACAATTATTAAAGAAAAGACAAGACAACATATAATAGGGTTTTTTGTCATTCATTCACACTACCGCCCCTCTCCCCCGGAACCGCTTTCGCATTACTTTAGGGGGATGCGGGCGTCCCTTACACACTAAACATTAATGCAACATACACGCATAAACTTGGCCCGATTGCACAGTGGTCACTTAAAATTTAAGGAGAACCTTTAGCAGCTAAGCGCATTGCACCGCCCACAATTGCTCAGTTAAATAGCGTAAGTGTCCCTTAAATTTAAGCCGTTGAAACCGTCCGTTTAAAAATTTAAGCATCCCTTAAAAGCAGCAATGCATGCGCTGTTTACAAAAGTCACTGTCAGAATTGTTGACATTTAATGTTGGTATTTTTATAATGGATCTTGAAGATTTGGAATATAATGAAGGCGGTGAAGATATGTTTTTTGCTTTCTTTTCTTCGGGTACAAAATTGCTATCGCGAAGGGTTTCTGGTGTGCTAGAGTTCATTCTACGCTTAGCGAAACACAACTTTCAAATTATTACGAAGGCGTGACAATGTGAGGTTAGAAGAACAGAGCAACCACTGACTTATATGTGTGAAGTTGGTCGCTATCGCGATCGCAAGAAAATCCCCTCAATTTAATTGTTCCTTAGCTAAGCTACAAAATATTTTGGGTGCTGCAATCCGAGTAAACTTTAAGGGCGACTTATTTTTAAGGCCTTCTTAACGAAGTCACACTTAAAATATAAACGGTGCAATTGGGCATAAGTGAAATATGGTCGCCTCAGCCGATCGACCGCATTTCGCTGTGACCTCGAGTGGCAGCGCGTATTCGCACTGCTCCACCAGGGTCCCACATAATGGGTTTATTGCTCACTGTTTGTAACGAAACGAATGCACATCGCTACTGTATATTGTATGTGACAAAAGTTGGTCGATTGCAAAATATTAATTAGGTTTATACAGTCTCACGTCCTACAAATATTTGCTCGATATATTCCGAAAATTTCACAATATTTATTTTCGGTATTAAAACAATGGTTACTATCAGCAGAAAATATATTTACACTTGCAAAGATTAATTAAAACCTTAAATGAAGCACTATCTTCTAAACTTTAAAATAACAAGAAAAACTAATTTTAAACAGTTTAATATGTATTCTTTACGAAACGCAGTGGATAATAACATTTAAAATGTGTTTTTTTAAATCTTCTTTATCAGATATCATATATTTTCTGCATGAGATTCACTCGTATACATCGTTAGGCGAGCGAGTCTAGCGGGGTTAACGTATATTCAGTAACAGCTACACCAAGCTATGCCGCTGCCCACATGCAATGTATGTTACTATGGTAGACTTGCTTGTTTGCCATTTTATTTAAAAATTTATAACCCTTGCTAAGATGGAAGGAAATAAACTTGATACCCTTTTTTAATTGCTTTCCTGGAAAAAATTAGAGTCAGCCACTCAACACAAGTCATCGTCGGCTCGCAGCATATTATTGTTTTGTTATTTATATTTTTGTTCAAGAATTTCTCAACACCCCATTGATGCGTAGTTTACTAACTACCCGGTGTTGCAGCAGCGGTGTCTTGCGGTATACATTGCAGACATGCTAACGTTCTGCATTGCCTCACCCGATCCCACCCTATCCCGTAAATTCCTACCCACCTACTCGCATGGGGTGGGCCTAGCGTAATCCAGGAGTGATCCTCGTGTCAGCTCCATGTCAGAAGATGATGATGATGAATTTACTAAAGTCTAAGAAAAACATTCATTCTTTAATATTGTGTGGAACTTCACATATTTGGGTCAAAATGTTCTAGTTCCAATGTGTCCTGATTAAGCGGAATTGACTGTACATCCATAAATGTACATTCATAACATTAATTATGGCATTTCAGTTCCCTTCTTCTAACATATATTATAGATCATTAGTTGTTTCTGTGCTTTAAATCTTAAATCCCTGCTGTTAAGTATTAAAAGCATTTTATGACACCAAACAGAATATTTCGTTACTACACGAATTTGATTCGGAACATTAGTTCCAAAACCGGAAAAATTATTTATCGTTTACCTTCCGTCAGTATGAAGCAAATAAATACTCTCGTGGAGTGACACACTTAACCCAGAATAATCCCAATTTTGTTTGAATTATAATCCTTAAGAAAAATGTTCAGATAAAATTTGTTTACAGATAAATATTTCCGAGTCACGCAAACAAGAATACGAAAAATATTTTAATATTTGCTTGTTTTCGGGATGAGCGATAGCTGTAAGCGGAAAATATGATACAACAGGTAATGCTCGTACAAAAATTTGTTGTTATCATGGGATTCGTCATACCCAACCTTGTCTTAAGTATGTTGAACCGTATTTTAATTTAAGTGGATTTCACAGTGCGGAATTGAAACATAATAGCCTTTTAGCAAGTGTCCCGCATTTCTTGTTTCTATTATGTCGTTTACCATCCGCAGGAAGCCCAAGAAAAAATTAATGCATCCGCCTGCCGTTTTCCTTGGTGAAGGCCCGGCCATCTCCGAAGACCTACAGGACATCCTGGAAGAAACCCCACTAGCAGTCTGCTAGCACCATAAATCCGTCAAATAATATGTTTCACAATTTTTTTAACCTGTAATTATTTAGATTTTTTTATACCCGTATGTACTCATGTAGGACCGGCTGAAGAGGAGGACAACTCCTAAACAGCCATTGAATTGTAATTTATATAGGTAGTGTTAATTTTAGGATGGCATGTACATATTATTATGAGAGTAGAATTCAAGGACAGATGTAGTAGCTTAGTTTTAGGGAAATTTTATGCTAATATTAAAGTAGGTGTTCGCTTACAGTGAGCACTGTGCTAAGCAATGTTTAGTGGTACTTGACGGCATTAGCGATTTCAATTACGAGTGAGGAAGTTCTGGCTTTAACCAAACAACTCAATGCAGTATCATCAAACTCAAAAATAAACTATAAAGCCACGGCATATGACGTCACAAAAATGGTGTAATTATAAAAATTCCTAATTGTTTTTTGGTTGATATGGCATTTATCTTAAAAAGTGTGGGACATATTTCTATTGCAAAATCTAAACTCAAATTTAGAAGATTTTGTTGGCTCATTCCTAGCTGGAGTTTTAATTACCTGCACACTCCAACCGTAAAATGAAATTAAGGTTGCTTATATACAAAAAGCTTTAAGATAAAGAGATCAAGAAGCTTACAAAGTATTTGCCAATACTTCGTGATTTAAACATGTACAGAAAGGCGCGTTTTGCGTTGCGGTTTTACTTGAAAATAAAAGTTTAATATATTCCATTTCTTTTACCCTTTTCAATCTTATTTCAAGCTGTGAAACGAAGTTTTAGACAGTTAATTATACAAATACAATTTGTATGATATTCATTCACGAATTTTTCTTCTATAAGAAATGGACGAATACTAAAATATTTTATTACCTAAAGTTAGTATTTCGGAGAAGCAATTAACTTTGTGAGAGTTGGGGTTATACTGTAGTATATACGCCAATCAGATGGATTTGTTGAAAAAGAAGTAGGCGTAGCAAATAATATAATAAAGAAGTCGATATAATCTTTAGAAAAGTCTTGTATGGTTCATTTGGAATACAGAAATGCCTTTTCTAAACATAGCTATTACTCACCTTCGCAACTTTTAATTAACAGAATTTATAGAACTTAAATATTTAAATCATTACTTATATTAAATGAAAGCAGAGATAATGTACATTCGCAATCCTATATAATAATTCAGACAGATGTAACAACAGCTGATAGCGTTAATAGTAATAATATCAACATATCGATGCACTGATATGAGATGTATCAGCAATGTATAGCATTGCACCCAGATCTGGCAAACAAAATGTTGCTGATCGACGAAGAGAAATTCTAACCAAACGTATGCTTTCTGGAGATGAAAATAATTAATTAAAGAAGAACTGCAAATTAATCCCACATAAAATGTTCAATAGGCAGAAGAAGAAACGAATGAACATACGACAAATAAAAAGGATCATAACTTCAAAGATAGAGCAGAGAAGTATACACAAGCCAACACCAAAGGAACAAACTTCAGCACAACTTTGATATTGTGATAGTTGAACTATACCCGACCAAAGGAGTAAACTTAGCTTAACATCATTTAAACTTGCATATATTGTCAAAATATATTGAAAACTGCAAGAACTTTGTAAAACTGCACTTTTTCACATCCTGTGCGGCATTTACCAATACGAAAACTTTAGATATTAAGATTTTAAAAAGATAAGTAAAGCAAAAAAACAACCTCATGTGGACGCAAATACTAGCAAAGGATATTGCAGATATATAGACAATAACCCAATTAATACATTACAAAAAATTCTATAGATGTACCAAATTAAACTTTAAAAAATTGCAAAACATACATCCAATCAGCAAACAAATCTTCAACGGTGATGAATTAACAAAAATTATAAATACCCATAAACAACAACTAATGTTATATGCTAAATGGCTGGAAAGCCATAAACAATACATAGAAAAAAGAAACGGAACGCCCCAATTCTACAACAACCAAAAAAATTTCTATAGAAAGGTGGAAAACTAAAAACCAATGCAAAAGATTTGGTCGAAGCTATGGGAACACAGTATAAACTTTCGGTACAAGAAACTATGAATTTCAGTAATATCTCAATGTTTCAATAACCTACACCATAGCCTCGACGACATACTAATTTATTTTGATTCTTCTACCTTAAGACAATAATACATCTAGCCTATAGGGCCACCACATGCTTGCTGATTCTGTACAAAATACTAACATCTGTTAGTACATAAAAGATCTACAGCAATCGGATTATGCACTACATTCTAGCGCAAGAACAGAAGGGATGCTGTAAGAATCACAAAAAGATCAAAATGCTAAGGCCAAGTGATAGCAAACAACGACCATATGTCGTTGAATAAAACCACAGTCAAATCCCACAAAATATTATTATTATTTTGTGGGATTCGACTGTGTTTTTATTCATCCACATATCTACCTTATCCCATTATGAAGCATATGGACATTAATGAGTTTATAAACACCATCAATGTTAATCAGACCACAAAACACCAAACATATTGCTATGTTACCAAAGTAGCGGTATAGACAACCTTAGTGTATGTAAAGTATTGTTAGTTTAATGAATACTGTTAGGTGGCTGGCGAGTCGAGGGATACCAAGTAAGGGTATTTATTCCAACGTAGGTGTTGGACGAATGAAAAGAACCCTGGAGCTCGATTGGCCAAACACTGGGTTGTTGGGTGAGAAAAAAAAGAGAATGTTTTAGTTTGTAAATAAAAATGTAAAGCTGCGGAGGTGAAAATTATTCACAGTAATCCGAGCTAATCTTTAAATTCAAAATTAATTATAAAAAATGTTAAGATTGGATTGGAATGAGTTTGGAATAATTGTAACCTTATAAAAGTAATAAAAAAATGGACGATAAATGAACTGGTAATCTTTTATTTGGGACGTAATCAGAGTCAAAGACAGCAAACTACGAAGGGGTGGAAATATAATAAATGAGCGACCCAGCAATTGAGATAAACTATAATGAGACTGAGAGCTAGCCGGATGCAAGGTGAAGTAATTTCAAGTAACTGAAGTTAAGGTTGAATTAGAAGTGTACGTTGCTGTCCGTACATAGCAATATGTCTCTGCCAAGGAGCAAATGCTTTAAATATTTATTATACGATGAGAAAAGTTTAGTAGGTATTAATACTTAATATCTCTGATTAACTCAGTAATTCCTGCAAATAGTATTGTATAAAATATTAATTTTGAAATTTTTCTGGTGCAGGCGGGTACGCTTAGTATGATGTATGTTTTAGAAAAAGGATTTACGGCTGTAGGTACTTTCTTTGTTTTCCGTTTCAGTCGTAGTAAACCCTATCTATAATTGCTATATTTCAAGAAAATTATCACACTACGAATTGGACAAGTTGAAGCCTTTACTGGAAGAACACGGTGGTGTTAATACTTACGCTATATGTGCCCTACAAATTAAACTACAGAGTGTAGATGTAGATGTAATATTGTTTTTATTGAAAAATAAAATACTAAAAAAATCTATTACAGAACTTGCTAAAACATCTAATAATAAGAGTATTTATTGAGTTGTTTTTTAAGATTTAATACTTAGGTATTTTATTTGCATATTTTGCCTTTAGAAGGCCAAGAATAAATAGGTAACTTATTACCACATTTCATCACTATCATAGCATTACAGAGTTTGGGAAGAATTAAGGGTATTAAAAACAATTCAAAATATGTCTTGTTCCACATACAAAAAAAAATCTTCAGCAAAATTTATAATAATAGCAGCCTAACATATATCTAAATATAACAAGTTTTTCTTCGTAATTTCTTTAGCTATGTAATTTTCAAACCAAACTAATCCTTGAACAGCATTTGATAACAGTCATATTCTATGTCTCTGACAGATACCTTTGATTTCTAGATTGACCATCGTATTAAGAACATGAGTGATATTTTGTTTTTGAAATTTAAGGTTATGGTCTTCAACATTTAATTTTAATTAAAATTTTATTAACAAAATAGTTATTTAATTTTAACAGTAGATGCTGATTATTACTTCCTTTACATCTACTACATTAAAAAATAGCAGTTACTCGGACATCCAACTGCAACTGCTAGCAGTAGTTAATAATGTAACTTTCCAAAATGTTATAGATTTTTATGAACTTTTCATTGCTCATTTTTACAATGTTAGGCTGCAAAACATTTCTTATGTTCTTAAAAGATGTTCACTAGGCTTCATAAGCCTACAACTTCAAGGCAAATTTACTAATTAAAAAAATGCAATACCTAATTTCTAAATGAAGCTTTTACTAAGAGCTAAGTATAAGTACTTATTTACACTATTTACAATTCAAAATTACGTCAACTGTATACAACAACAAATACTAAATAGCTATTTTAACAATTATACTGATTTTAAAAAGATGCTCAGTTTAATTACTCTTGATTTTTTTTCTTCTGAACAAGCAACTTTACATATAGTGCCGTAGTTAAAAACGTGCTGAGAGGATGTTGAAGTAATAAAATTTGTTCGAATCATGTTAATATATTAAGACGTTTAAGTTTCTTCTAATACAGAGTAGTTATAAATTGAAATGACATACATATTCGAATCATAATTTGGAGATTCAGAGGAGACACTATAGGATTACAAAAAGTAAGAGTATTTGATTTAACATATTTTAAGCCTCATAATTTACTAGATTACGAGGAACAGGCAGGAAGAATGAATTGACCTGTTTTCACTCGACATAAACTATCCTTATTACCACATCTATAAAAGCATTTTGACAATCTTTTGAAGATAGATACAATCACAAAACATGCATATAAAATTCTTGCTCACCGTTTAGTTTTATTTGCTATGAAAATGAAAGCGACTTTAGAATTTTGTAAATGCATCTGCTTTTTAATTTTTCTTTTTGGAAACTAAAAACTTAGGGTTTTAAAAGCTTTTTCAAAGTTTTGTCTCTACACTTTGGGTGTTCTATACTTTACTCTCCCTTACTACATCATGATATTTCCTGAGAATAAACTATTCATTTCAATAAAATGTGTTTAAATCAAATTAGCACACATCTTTATATCAGTTATTCATATTCAACCAATTATATTTCTATTTTTTTTTATTCAGAACAGTATTTGAAAATAGTTTGCTTGTACTAGATAATTATTGTGTTAATTTAATCAGAAAGCTATCTGTTTTGTTGTTAAATATACTGAAATATTGACTTTATTCGCTTCTAGAATACATAAACTTCGCTGTTAAAGACTTGTAAGTAATAATTTCTGGCGAAAAACAATTGAGCATCTCTTTAATAATCGTCCATTACTTCCATACGGAAGGTCTTTCCTAAACGACCAGTAGTGAGATGTGAACCATCGTCGCTATCACTATCATCGTGGTACACCGGTAAGTGGTCCTCATCATCTTCATCCATCTAGAAATAGAAACAATATAATTTTTATACATACTCTTTATATTGATGGAAGTACACATGGGATGCACATGCAATAGAGGCATAATCTGAAAAACGGATGCTAGACTATTGAATATTAACAGAAAGTTTTCAATTACCATCTTCTTTAAGGTAGCGTCAGTTACAAGCAACCATTTAAAAAGAAAATAGTTTGTTGGATGTTATAAATGAAACTGCATACAAAACGTGAGGAAATGTGTCTAATGCAACATAGACACGTAGCAAATTAAATGCAACATATATTTTCATGCTTGGAACGATTATAACGCTTTTGGCGAGAATAAAAAAATGCAACCTATATATAAATGTGATGGAGCGCGGATTCTGGTAAAATAAAATATGCACAAAAAATGTAATATACTATATACTAATACTGGAACTGTGTAGATACAAGTTACTCACGTGAAATTTCAGCTGATTAAAATGCCATTTTGACTTCCTAACACAAACTTTCAAATTATTAACTAAACATTTCAACTCAGTACCGCAAAATTTTATATAGTGTATAAAATATTGCTGAAAAGTATAAACCTGGAAATACAGTATCTATTTTCAGTTCAGTTTATGTGTGTAGATATTCGTGTTTTATTCAGTAGTACTAGCATTTAGGCTTTGTTTTGAAGTATTTGGACTTTGGTAAATTGCCTTTGTTCTCATTTGAAAATCTATTTTTCTGGAAGGTAACCCGCTCATGCATAACAAAACTCTAATTGTTTCTTTGTCTAATTTGTAGAAAGTATTAGATACCTAACTAAATTATTTATAGAAATTATACTGCATGGCCTACTCAATTTTGCATAAACTTGAACAAAAAAATTTACTCAATAGCTATTCCTGTCAAGTTACTTCGAAGCTTAGTGTGTACAACCATACAAAAAAAAATTATTGACATGTGGGATCAAGTTGCTTATGTTTTGGTTAATTAACGTTAGCCTATTTATGTGTTGTTAATGTCAGTCATCACCAGTAGTGTACAAATAGTTACACCATGATTACATTCGCATAACACTATCCTGCTCTGTACCTTAGGCAAACCTTGTATGCGTAACGTAGATAGAACAGTGCTTAGCTGTTGATTGCATTTTATTTTAATTAGCTGAATTTCTTACTAGGAGGGATCCAAGTTACTAATATTAAAGACCAGTAGGTAATACGTTTTGGCTTAATGATATGTGTTGTGCTGTATGAGTTTTTAGCACATACCAATGTAATTGATGACCAGAACTCGAGCTATTTAGCAAAGTAATAAATCTACTGCATACTATTTGCCAATTTGTGGTGTTTGTTATTACGTTAGTCGAAGTGAAAAAAAGAGAATGCAAAAAATAATTAGGTAGTGTCAAGGAGGTGATCTGCGACAGAGGTAAGGAAGAAAGTTTTTGAGAGAATGGTCAGAATAGCATTGATATTGTATGAACGATCTGTAAAAGAAAACTGAGTTTTTGAGCAGCAGTTGAAATACTAGCCAAAAGAGTATGATTGGAGAAGCAAAAGGGCGAATGTTTATGACGAAATAGACTAGTCAACTAGAGCGGTAGATGCGGTAAGCGAAATAATACTAAAATGAAGAAGGAATAGACAAAAGGATTGCTGTTCGGGGGGACATTAGATCTATATAGATTGAGAAAAGACGTATAGAGATGAAGGTGAAGATACCAAAGAGCAGAGAAAAATGATGAATGAGCGGAAGAAAGAAGATAACAGAAGAGAATGATTAGATTTAAAGAATTTTTTTAGAAACATGGAAAGCAAATTTGAGGCAATTTGTAAAGTTAAAACGAATATATTTTGGAGAAGTTTACAGAATAGGTTTTGATGTAAGAGTTCTTTCCGAAACGATAGAAAGTGAAATAAGTGGCAGAAAAAGGTATCATAAACTGTAAAGTATAAATTAGATGGAGTGGAAGAAAGACCCATAGATGGTGAAAGCGATGTGGAGAAGTATCGCTGGGTATGTACATAATCTGTTAGAATCATATATGAGAAGTGGGACTCGCGAGAGAATGTAAAAAGCCACCTGTAGTGTTGGTACTAAAAGTAGCTGAAGAATCTGAAGGTCAACCTAAGATTGAATACGCCAATATGAGATTTATCCATTATAGAAGAAATGTTGAAAAGAGAGTTCATAAACGGATTAGAAAATCAGATGGAAGATAAAATGTAAGAAACCAATATAGTTTCCCAGGGAAAGCCAATGAGGATGCATCAACTAGGAGAGGGAACTTTTAAAAGGTATGGGAAGTAGATATGTGCCAGGGCATGTTGGTGAATCTTAAAGGAGCATTCGTTAAATTGGATTGAGTGTATACATTAAGAAAAATAGAAGATATGGCATGTGAAGATATAAGAATTAGGAGGAGCGATTTTCGTGAATGAATGATGTGTGTATGTGTATATCAAGACATACGGAAGACGATGTGGAGAGGTTGTAGAATCTCTTCTTCTTCTTCTTCTTAATTTAGGTCTTTCACCTGTTGTTTCTGGTTTATTAATCCTGTGATGTCGATACCCAACTATCTCGCCATCTCTTCCTTGTTCTCCCCTGCTCTCGTCTTCCTTCTGACCGTTTGTCTCTCCCTGTCCTTGCTATTCTATTCTCGCCCATTCATGACATATATGCATTTCACGTACTCCTTTTTTTTGTCTCATCCACCTCAATATATCCTCCATATTACATGTTCTTCTGGTGATGCCATTTCGGATTCTATCCCGTAATGTTTTTCCAGCGATCACTCTCAAGACTCTCATTTTTGTAGTTTTTAATATTATCTTGCTTTTGTTGTTGTCTGCACGGGTCTCTGCGGTGTGTGTCATCACAGGTCCAACACATGACTTATATATGCGTGTTTTGCTTTCTATATTTAGACCACACGATATCTCTGAGACAGCCAGTTATAGCAGCAGCCTTGTTGGCTTGCTCTCTCATTTCGTTACACAGATCCCCGTGGCTCGAGATGTTCACTCCTAGATATCGAAAGCTCATTACTTGCTTAATTATTGTATTGTCCCTACAAGTTTGCATTGGCGAGGTTCTTTGGATCTGGTGAGACTATTAAATTTGTCAGTGGATATGTTCACATGAAATTCCTTAGCCGTGAGATTAAATTTGTGTAGTAAACGCTGTAAATCGCCTACATTATAACAGCGTTATCTGCGTATTTCCTTATTTCCCATTTTGGATCTTATTCCTTCCTTTGACTTAACTAGGTCAATAATCTTGTTCATTATAAAATTAAATAAAATAGGGCTCAAGCTATTTCCTTGTCTTATTCTTGTTGTTATGATTATTTCTGGTAGTAGTTGATTATGGACTGTTACTCCCGCTTTGTGGGCTGACTGGTGGTGTATGGGGGTGGTTTAGTACTTCTAGTCAGTGGAACTAATAGAATATTGATGCTAGAGAGGGCAACAACGCGAACAATGCCAGTGGGATATAAATAACCAGTACAAGTAGCAGTATTCCCTAAAAAGCTTGTGAGGATGCTTTTGAAAAGAAACACTTTGAGAACTGACTGCCAAATGATGCTGAGATGT
The DNA here is from genome assembly GCA_014611495.1 of Limonius californicus. Taxonomy (NCBI): domain Eukaryota; kingdom Metazoa; phylum Arthropoda; class Insecta; order Coleoptera; family Elateridae; genus Limonius; species Limonius californicus. Next base: position 17,398 of record JABXWE010014984.1, on the reverse strand, counting down.
GTCAAGGACATTCAGCGTCTAGTAAAAACTGGACAAAACAGTATCAATCCATCCACAAGAGTTGTTAGTAAGATTAAGAATATAATGCGACGATTTTGGAGAGATTGGAACCGGCAAGAAAATCTATGGGTGGCCTCAATTAAGGCATATTTGTAGCATGTAAAAAGTATTTGCTGGTAGCATGGGGAGAATGGTTAAGTTGGTTATGGGGATGTAAAGGAAATTGGGAGAGAATCGCAGTGATAGCAAGTATAAGGATGACTACGGAAGCGACGTCTGTTATGGCGAAAAAACTGTCGAGGGATTGATTGAGGCTTGCGTGTGGGTGTAGGTCAATAATATGACAATGCGGAGCGAGATAGGAATGTGAGAAGGAAAACAGGTCAAAATATGAAAGATATTGCAGAAGCAGTGGAAGAATTACGAAAAGGAAATCATACATACATGTTTAAAGAGCAAGCAGAAAAATCGTGCCTCAAGCACTGGATATTATTCAGTTTGTAAATCAATATCAATTTAGTGCAAACGGTGAAACATATGTAAATAGTAATTTGTTTTGTTTCATGCCCATCGAAACTGTTAGAATAAATACATTTACTTATTTTTAATAATATAAAGGCTTTTTGTACGCAAGCTATGGATTTGCAGTCTCATGCAGTTTTTCGATGGGTGCCCATGTTACTTACAATTAAACTTCAAAGTCTCCGATAGTGAATTTATTTTTGAGAGTATTGGTAGCAGTAAGATCAGGACCATCTGGACTTGTCATTTGTTCCTGTCCAACGAAATTACATGTGGTTAGTGGTTAGCAGCTAATGCTACACAAGTATGCCCTTCTACATGGTATTTGAATTAGAAACAATATTTTAAAGAATTCGTATTCATTTGTTGATTATTAATTGAAAATTTCGGTTTCATACATTTAATTTAAATTTTGTAACTATCTATAGTCCAACTAACACACATTGAATGCATCAACTTCTATTATAAAATTCCGAAAATAATTTCTTGATAGTAGGGATACTTGTGCTAATGCACTGTTAGTATGAAGCAAATTAACTGACACCAACACAGTATAAACGTATTACTACGTAAAACGTTAGTATAATTATGTACAAATATACAAACATAGTTAAACAAAATAATATCCTATTATAAAATTAGCAATAATATTTTAACTTAATAATGGAAGAATGTTATCTACATGTTATGCTGCAATAAAATAATGGCTCTTTTAGTTATGTATCTACTTACATCCACATCAGTCATCATTTCTTTGGTGGATACAGTAGTATCAATACGCCTAATCGAACCTTCATGTATATTGATGTCTATCTTCAAACACTGGTAGCGACGTAATAGGAAAACTATTGGAATTGGCAATATTCCTGCTAATACCATCATAGCTGCAATTCCTAAAGCCCAGCCAGGGAAATCAGTAGCTTCTGTTCTTCCCTATAAAAGTAAAAAATATACAAAAAAAATCAAAGTAAGGATATTGAGAGATCGGAAGTACGTAATTATGTATAAAAGTATTTTAAGAAATTATAAATTCGTTCCAACTAATATATCATGAAGAAAAAATCTCATGAAATTGTTAAATTAAGTAACTTGTAACAATCTTACCTTTTTGGCTACCCATGCTTGATACTGTGGATGTTCAATAAACATGAATACAATTGAAGACACCAAGATAATTAACATTATTGCAGGCGCTAAAAATCTCCATGTTATCTGCCAAAAACGACCTGGCCTGTATCCAGTCATCTCATAAATGTCTTTGGTAAACTTATCACAACCATAAACGTAGGCAACTGCAATCATTTCCGTAAGCGCAACGACAACTAATCCAACCGTTCCAGCAAAGGAGTCAAACATTTTCAGCCAGTATTCACCAGCCCCGGTTGTGAAAATTAATCCAACGAAGAAGCAGGTGACGCAAACAAAACCTGTAAAAATAAATCAATAATTATTTCGAAGATGTTGTTTACAGTAGCTTTCAGTTTTCAATTCTTAGGTTTGAGACTGACATTAATTTGGTTATTATGCAAGGTGCAAAGAGAAACTTAAAACAAAAGTTAAAGGTATAATTCCAACCGAAGAGGATTAGGTTAACATTATTAGACTTATGTTTCTGATACTGCAAACAGTATAGATGCAGAAATTTACCAGTCAAAATAGCTTTAGATAGTCTAAATTGTGACAATGTTCCTACTGAAGATAATAACTTGGCTGTCGAAGTACGTACTAAACTGTTATATTCGATGTTTTTTTGTGGTGGGAGCTTAGTTGGCAGAGCGCTTGCTTTTTGGGCAAAACGTCGATTATATTGTGGCTTGGGTTCGAATTATCAGTATTACCACATAGCGTAAAAATGTCTTGTGCTACAACTCACCATACACGACGGTAAATAGTAGGTCACCCGTGCTTCTACCTTAGCGCTGAAGACAAGTACGCGGCAGAGAAGAGTGTTGGTGTTCAGCAATTGGATGAAAACGCTGATAATGATTCGACGTTTGTCAGAAAGCAAGCACCCTCTAAATTGAACTACCATAACACATCTTTAGAATTACTTCCCAAAAAACCAGAAATAGTATTAATTCTTTTTTTGGCATGGGACCAGTCTTGAGTTGCTAAAAGAATTTCTTTAAAAAATGCTAAACAATCCGTGTATTAGAAAATGGAAAAACTAAGTTTTCCAAAAAATAAACATTTTGTTTAATGAGATGTAATGTTAAATATATCATTGAATATGGACCATCTCCTGCTTCTGTTTTCTTTAATAAAGTTCTTGTTTGTACTGTCATATACATACTTTGAGAGAGTACGTCCTTGGAGAAGGAAGTTAATTCTTTTTTTCTACAATAAAGTTACTTATTTGTTTTACCAAAGTAATTTAAATTTTCGGAATATGAAATACCGCTTGTTTGGCATTTTTGAAAGGAGAAGCTTTATCTGTACAAAACCACCACAGCTGAAACCATATCATTTAAAAATAAAGTAAGTATATAGTTCTACTTCCGGTATTATTGGAAGTGATATTAAAACAATTAATAGGGGTCTGATTGGCAAATATGTATTGTTATAAGGTTTTCTTGTATATCTTGCATAATAATCATTTTATAAACAAAGCTTACACGTCCTTGGACGTTTGACAGGGCAAACTTTAGGCGTACCTGTTACGTATGGTTTCCTAATGCGTTTAAATATTTCAATGTCGAATACTGTACACAACATTCCTTCTAAAATGCCAATTTGAGAGCCCAAACCGAGAGACAGTAGCATCAAGAAAAAGATTACAGCCCAGAATGGTGACCATGGAAGTTCTACAATCGCTTGAGTGAAAACAACAAACGCAAGTCCGGTTCCTTCAGCAGCCTGCAGAAATAATTTAATACTATATTATGTACAATTTGTATAATAACACAGTTTATGAAATACATGCAGATTTAAGAATGGCCAAAAAGTAACCAACTCGTTTGCGGTTTATAACGAATTTTTGACTATGAGATATTCATAGTATGTTCCGATATTTTAAAATGAGTCCCATGGCACAAATTATATCTTTTATTCCGAAATATTTCGTTGTAACTATAGATTTCTGAATTATGTCTGTTTCGCTTCATTTCTGGCGAATCACATTGAACTAAAATTTAAAATACATTGTGAAAAGTTTCCTGCTCTATCTTTTCCAGTGGTCTATGCCACGATACATTCGTTTGAGATACTTTGAAATCTGAATGTAAAAGTTTGGAATTAACAATGTTGGTAGTTTAAAATGAGACAACGGTACAATTTCAAGTTAGATATAAGTAAGTGGTGCTCTATTCTATGTATGGCCCCGACATGAAATTATAAAATTTCGGTTGATAGCAAACTTTTGAATTAAATTCAAAGCCATAGTCAAATTACTTTTGGTTTACATCATAGATATGGTTCATATATTAGATAGGGCGTCTGACGGCGCCATGCGGGATATTCTACAAGCTTCGAAAGTAATTGGCCAGAAACACCGTAATCGAGGAGACCATTAATATCGCTACCTTTTAAAAATTTGTGGGTAGTATATAAAAATTTAGAACAAAATACGTACGTTTTCTAATTGATCTGCGAGAGAACAGTTGTGTAAGCCCGTTGAATTGAATCTCTCCCATGTCATATTCTTAAGCTCAGCTTGGTATATGTCGTCGGTGACGTTGATTCCGAATATTTTTAATTTATTACTAAAACAAAATTATAGTTTACGATAAATACAACTAGGTTTTTGTAAAATCATTGCAGTTTTTAAAAGGAATGCATACCGATGTTTTTTGTAAAGAATTAAAAAATATCTCTAATATACAGCAGAATGTGTGTAAAAGAACCACCAATGGGACTAGTTTGAAGTGGTCATTCTATGAAGAAAAACTGACATTTAAATAATAGAATTTTATCCCACTGTGAGTATTTACCAAATGAATTCCATAGAAACATTTATTAATACTATTGCTATTATTTGGCAAATAAGTATATTAGAATATTTGTTGAAATATTTATCCTTAGCAAGGTAATAGTTTCTATAGAATTTATTTGGTAACTAAGTATATTAGCTATTAGCTACTAGATCATCGAAGTATCCAGTTCCAGCCAAATATTTTATTCTACTTCCATAGATATTAATTGGCAAATAAACTGAAATATTAGGCTGTAGTTAAAAATGCTATGGTAATGCTGATATAGTATATACTGAACTATGCATTTCTTTTAGTAAAATACAAATTGATTTTAAATTACCTCAAATTGCATTTATGAACATTTGTCACAGCCTTGAAGCCAAGAATGGCAAAGATGACTGCGCTAGCATAAACTGCAGTGAAGGCGTTACATACAGAAACTAGGATCACATCTCTAACACAGTTATTCTTGGGTGGATTATAGGATCCAAATGCTATTAAAGAACCAAAGGCCAACCCAAACGAATAAAATACTTGTGTAGCTGCATCAAGCCAGACCCTAGGATCCAATAATTTTTCCAACTGAAAAGAAATGATAAAGAAGGTAGCGTTATTGGAAAGTTATGTTACTAAAGTATCAGAAGCAGAAGCATATAGAAAACGTGACACTTATTTGTATCATAATATTCAACATTTTCATAACACATCAACAATAATAAGAAACATTTATCTGGTGGTTAAAAAGAATTTTATTAGTTGTTCTTGTAGTAGATCTCAGTAGTAGTATACGTTGTATATTAGGATACAATAATGTCAAATAAATTTACTTAGACTACCGGATGAAATCGAAAGTACTTACCTTTGGAGTATACATGTGTGTTAGACCAGCGCCAGCGCCTTCTAAAGTGAGGGCTTTTATAAAAAATATAGTCAATACGACATATGGGAACAGCGATGTGAAATATACAACCTAAAATTAAAACAATGTAGATAGGCAATTAAATTTTTACATTCACTATAAGTAAGTACATGAGAAACTATTGTTACCAATAATTCTTAAGGTGCGGTAGGTAGCAATAATAAATATACAGTGTGCTCATTTTATCTTGTAACAAGTAGATTGGCTACACCTTCCACATGTGCATGAAATGTATAGCTAACTTGCCTTTCTAGCTGTAAAACATTTTCCTTGCATAAAGAGTCTTTAGAACGGGCAAATTTTAACTACTGTTTTGTCAAACCTTACAAACTTCTGTACAAAGTTGTTGATTTGTATTGATTCTTGTGGTAATATAATCAGGTTCAATGTACTCTAATTGCGAGAAAACGGATATCATGTTGATATTGGGAGAATGTACAGGGGCGACAGGGCAGGGCAGGGACGGTAGTACGACGATATGTACAAAGGTATCCGGATAGACCTCTTCCATCACGGAATGCTTTTACGCGTTTGAAAATAAATTTGCCGCAATATGGACAGTTTTCCAAGCCAACTGTGAGACAATGACATGGCACAACTATGGAAGCTGAAGCGGTAGTCATCGAACAAGTAACTGGTAACCCCATATAAGCCAACGAGCAGTTACAAGAACTGTAGGCTTTAGCCACGGTTCAGTATTTAACATTTTAAAGCAAATTGGTTCATTCTTACCACGTCACATTAGTGCAACACCTTACTGAAGATGATTACCCACATCGAGTGCATTTCTGTCAATTTTTGAGAACCGAAGTTACTACTGATCCACTGTTTTTAAAAAATATTCTATTTTCTGAGGAAGGGATATTTAGTATCAAAGGGTGTGTATTTAGACGCTATTCTCATTTCTATTCACAAGATAACCCTCATTAAATTCGGAAAGCACACTTTCAAAGAATTCAAAGATGAAACTTTCCGAAACAGGTTAATTGCAAGAGGTGCAATTCATGCTTGTCCTCCACGCAGTCCGGACTTGACTTCGTTAAATTTTTTTTGTAAGGTAAAGTAATAAACGATTCTGCGAAACTCCTGTATAAACTCAGGAAGAATTATTGAATCATGTAGGTCAATCACCCCACACATGCTAATTCGTATTCGAAGTTCTCTTCTACGGAGAATTGAATTATGTGAACAGCAAGGTGAACGGCAGTTTGGACATTTATTAAGTAATTAATTAATGTTTTTCTTTTTGTTTTATTTAGTTAATTTGTTTTGTTGATTTTTTTGTTATGTCACCATATGTAAGTATATATCTTGGCTATCTCTGTGTTTGTTATGTTAAGAATTAAATATCGCAAATGTACCTATTGCAAAACGGCATCTTATTTACTAGTAAATACTTTCATTGTCGTTTCTTAGTACATCCAACGTAACTACTTTGGTAATGATTTATTTAAACAATGTAAAGTTTACTAAGATGCCTATGGAATACAAGCAATAATGTGTGTAGCCTACCTACCTGTTACAAGATAAAGTAAGCACTCTGTATAAATATTTTCAATTAGTCAATACTTATTAGGCATAATACAATGTCAATAATAGTTTGTAAAGTAACTTTCCCCCCTTTTTTTTGTTTTATGTATTTTTCCTCGGTAAAATGTAAATATATTATAAAAAACAGTATCCACTTGTGAATATTTAATGCTGATAATAATACAGCAGCAAGTATAAAACTATTCACGCAATTATAAGTAAAATACGAGTACATACTCGTATTTGCCATATATTTTACTATTATGTTTATCTCCTTAATACCCTTCGATAAACCTGTTCTAGTTTTCTACCAATTATTATATGCATACAGGGCGATGCAGACGTCTATTGTCATATTTCAGGAGTTGATTGGCAAGGTTCTTGAGAACAAAACATGCTAATAAATTTGTTGTCGGTTTGAAATATTTAGGGGATACAGGGAAATACTGTTACGAACTCCCTATGGAGATCTATAACACCCTAGGGAGTTACGAATGTCTTTATGGTTATCGTAACTAAGATATTGATGTGTAAGAAATAAAATAATAAATTTCAGCTATTGGAAATAAATAATGCTTTTCTTTTAAACAAAAAATATTCCATGATTGTTCCTTTTTAGTCACATCTTCAATTTAATAATTTTTTTGTAGTCATACAATACTTTCAGTTTTTCATTCGGCAGTACAACCTATGATTGATTGATTGATTGATTTCAAAGAGCGAGATCTAGGATGCGGTTTTCCAAGCATCTCTAAATACTGCAGCCATCATTGGCTTATTGTACACCCTAAGAATTTTGCCTGTCTGGGGTAATTCCAACTCCAGTAGTGATTTTTTACGTGTCACACATTGCAGTGGCACGGGATCTACGGCTTTACAATTTACATCTTATCCGACAGAAGGCGCATTTTCAGATTTTTCCCCGCTAGAAACATTTCACCGACCTCGGCCAGGTACGTTTCCGCGTCTATAATCCTTGCGCTCGAACAATTTGAAAAATAGGTGGCATCTAGAGTGTCATATTCATAAAAAAATTATTACTAATATTAAAGACATTTTATTTAATTTGATATAGTTAAACAGATGTCATAAGGAAAAAAAATACCAGCTAACTATTAAGAAGTGATAACCAAATGACAGATTTTCATAAATTTGATAGCATTATTAAGTTGACATTTGAAATATGTTTTTTTAATCAAGCGCATTCTGAAACTACCACTAACTTTTCTAATTATTAAGAATAGGTCATACAATCGTATATGATTTTTTGATCAATATTGTGTCGTATGGTAACAGATGTTTGAATCACCCTGTATATACAGCATACACGTGGTGTTAAAAGTGGTTAACATATACCCAAGAAGCAAAAAGCCCTTTAATTTAAAATTTAAATTAATTCAAAAAGAGGATCTATTGCAATGATATGGGAGTTTCAAGTAGACTTATTAAGAATCAAATATGAGTAAACTCGATAATATTCTTATATTAACAGATATACACAATCTAGAACGTATTCCATAATTTATATCGTATGAAATTGAAAAAAATTATATACAAACGTTTTCAAATATTTTAATTATTGAAATAAGAAATTTTATAAAACAGACATAGTCATTCTAAGGTGTGTTGTTTGTGAACTATTAAAGTTAATAATAGTTTTTATTTACTACTAACATGAGAAAACCTTATTGTTTACCTCATTTGTGTAATGAGAAGTAGTTCATTATTAACCTAGGTAAATAATAATAATTCATTATTTACCTAGGTTAATAAAGATAATGAAAATTATCAAAAAATATGAAAATCACTAGCCGCTGCCTCTCGAAGCTCAGGCGGAGTACAGTTTTCCATTTCTAAATCACTGTCGCTTTGTTCGTTAAGATTCTCAGCCATATTTTAATATTTTATTGTAATACTTTTACTTAAAACCTTCCAATTATTTTAAAATAATGACGTTCATTGGAACCCATCAGTTTCAATTGTTTTATTCGTTGCCTTGATAACCGAGCCCCAGGCTACTTAATATTTCGATATGTTTGAATAATAGGGGAAATGGCTAGTTTTAAAATAAAAATAAGATCTTTTGGTTTTAGTTCGGTTATTAGTAGTAAAAAAAATACTATATATACTTCGGTTGAGAAGGCAATTATTTACCTCGAAAGTTATATCCTTCGGCGCTACGCGCCTCAGGATATAAAATTTCTCGGTAAATAATAGCTCACTTCTCAACCTAGGTATATAATATACTATTGTTTTATTCATAACAGTGTTGTCAAACTGTTACCTTTATTTACTTAGAACTATTGAACGAGGTAGTGTAATTATATTTTAAGTAAAAAGTTATTTATTTTAATATGTGGCGCCATGTCTATGAGTGTATGGTGTATTTATATGTAACGCCCTGTAGATTTGCTGATTACTGAATAACCTATCCATGTTAACAGCTTATAAATACTTTGAACTCTTTTTGAAGGTGGTGAAAATATAATGTACAATGTTTTAAAAGCATTTATTTTGTAATGCTATTAACACTACATTATTTTGGGGGAGTTATCTGTGGCAATTTTTGAAAAGTAGTATGAAAATGAGTTTCTATAAACACTTCGCAGGGTACTTTAAGTAAGTCATCAATGGTTTGATAACAAAAATATTAGGTGAACTATAATTTTAGGTTTCCCATTAATCTCAATGGCATTTCTTGTAGAATTGATGCCTCTAATACAATTTTGCTGAGCTAATTTTTGAAGTAAGTAAGATATTTGCTATAACCACTTTTGAGTTTACGTTAGTATATTAATTACTTATTAAGTCTGAAATGCAACATCGCAAATCTTGTTCTTGTATATGAAATTAAAACTTATTTTAGATGATTATCATTATAATTGTCATTTGGAAATGTTTCCAATGTCTAATTTTTGCCTAACAGAAATTCCAGATCTGTATTCTACAGGGTGATTCTAAATATGCGCGAAAAACTTTAACCACGTATAGCAGAGTCATTTAACCCCTATACACCGAGTAATATTTTTTAATTCGTTGCCGCAACCGAGGTACTAGGTTTCAAAGTCTTTTTTCATCAATTAAAAAAAAATTAAAATGCCTTTCTTGTAGCTTTTCCGCTTTTGATAAACGTGGTTTTAGCAAGTTAACAGTAGAAGCTTAACTTCCAGTAAAAAAAATAAACAGTTGAATGTGAAAAGCGGATGAACTTTGACCTAAATAGAAATAAAAAAATTGCTGTAAAAATTCGTAAATAAGGTGTACATATTTAAATTGTCATTTCTAATCAAAACTTTGTTAAATAGCTCTTTACATATTGAATTTTCAAAAAGAATTGTAAAAACCATTTTTTTTAGAAAACAGAAGACTAGTTCAGAAACTGCAAGAAAACGTTAACGATCTCGTTTTCAAGGTATGCCCTAATTTACAAATTGTTCATTTTTGGGTCACATTTTAACAACTTTTCACACTCGATTGTACATTTTCAAAACAACAAAGTTTATTAAAATAGGATACGAAACAAAAAAGTTATTATCATTTTAGTGAATTGATGTAAGAAAACTTTGAAGACGGTACAAAAAATTGCCTGGTGATTTGGGGGTTAAATATCCTCAGGTATACTTGGATAAAGTTTTCGGTACATGTATAGAATCATCCTGTATATCCAATATGTGTGGATATCATTTGAAGTTAGTGTTATACTATATTTAAACATAATCTATATATACCTTTCCTGAGCTTTGTATGCCTTTCATAACAATAAAAAATACAGTAATCCATGCCAGTAGCAAACATAATACAATCCACCATTTTGGTGCACCAGGTTCTGTTATCGATGGGGATGCGTCTAAAGTTGTACGGTACCAGAAGTATTCAGTTTCTGAAGATAAATCGCATTCAGGTTCTGTAATGTTGTTGACCACAGGACAATCCGCCCATGGTAGAGGATACTAAAAACAATTCGCATTAAATTAGAAATAATCCTAGCCCAATGCCGGTGTTCATAATAATAGTAAATATATAAAATACAGGGTGTGTCAGCTATGTTACACTTTTATTTTAATTTAACTAAATTGATTGTTGTTACCTAATTATGACAATACTAAGTCAACTTGTTGTTTTAATTATATTTTAAGTAAGATGTTGTTAAATAATGCGAAAGCAGATCGTTGCATATATTTCGTGAATGCCGCAGGAATGCGGCTTCAGTCCGCAATTTATATATCAGGAGCTATCCAACTAGAAGACTACCGTCTAAGAAAACATTTAGACGTCTTCTAAGTTATTTAAGAAACAAAGGTAAATTAGTTAATTCCAGAAGATGTAGGCCCAGAACGTTTATGAACATGGAAAATGAACCAGCAATGTTAAAGGCAATGATTGAGAATCCCCTTGTAAGTCACAAGCATGGGTATTAGAATTTAAATTAGAAGAATACTGAAAGAAAATGTATTTCATCTCTACCACGTTACTTTGGTACACGAACTACATGAAAATGACCCTTCGAGAAGATTGCAATTTTGTAATTTCTTTCAGAATCAACTTCTTTTGGATCGGTCTTTTTTAATTTCTATATTGTTTAGCAGCGAGGCAAAATTCTGAAACAATAGTAAAGTGAAAAGGCATAACTCGCACTATTATGTACAAGAGAATCCGCATTTGATAGGCGTTGCCTACTTTTAAAGAGCCTTTTCTGTAAATGGTTGTTGTGGTATAGTCGGTAACTATATTATTGCACTACAATTCTAATATAAATATTTAACTGAACAACGTTACTTGGATTTCCTATAAAACATTTTACCCGAATGTAGGAAGATGTAGAACTCAATGTTCAAGAAAAATGTGGGTACCAACAGTATAGCTTTCCTGCTCAGTACAGTTGGCTTGTTAAGAATGATCTAAATAATGTATGTGAAATAAACTGGATTGGAAGAGGAGCTGTGTGTATATGGCCACCAAGAAGCTGCGATATCACTCTACTATACCGAACTTCGGTAGTAAGTGAGCATGATTTACAAAATTCAATAATCAAGAGGTATACTTTAATTACACGTGTCACGCCTCGTATAGAAGGTCAGGAACAAGGTTACATCTCAAGTTAATGACAGATTTTTAGTGTTATCATCGCTTAGGAATATGTACCTGACTGCACCGCAAGTGCAGAGCGCTCACAAGAGCACTTGTAATGTGATTGTAAGCGAGAGAACAGTTTGAAGGCGTCTGATGGAAGTGGGTTTGCGTAATCGGAGACCAGAGCATGGTCCCCTACTTTTTCCAATCCATAAAAAATATTGATTACAGTTTGCTCGAGATCATGTTAATTGGGAAGATGACAGATGAGTCTTGTTTCCCTGTGACCTCACCTGATAGACGCCGTAAAGTCTGACGAACATGTACGCAAAAGCGGAACTCGTTGTTATCGATGGCGGTTCTTTAAATGCGAATCCATACCTACACAGATAGTAAAACCTCATTTGATATCTTTTGTGCCTTTTGCCGGTTATAATTATCGTTTAATGCACTACAACGCCCGACATGTTGCTGAGGTTGTCAATGGGTACCTTGATGAAATAGATGTTGAAAGAATAGCATGGCCAGCAAGAAGACGTGATTGTTATTCAATTGAGCACGTTTGGGAAGAACTTGAACAAAGAATAAAAGTTCGTGCAACCTGTTCTCAAACGTGCATTGAGTTAAGGCGGGCATTAATTGAAGAGTGGGAAGCAATCGATCAAGCAACCACGGGCAATTTGATTTTGAGTATTCGCCGTAGAACGCGTAAATGCGTTAGAATGTCGGCAAAATTTGAAAATCTCATAACGTTTTCAAAAACACTAAAACTTAAAATTTGACCGTTTTTATATGAGTTTTTTTTTGTAAGGCGGTTATATATCTTCTATGCCTACCGAAATTTTTGATTTGTTTATTAAGCTCAAAAATAATTAATATATTTTCATTTATTTGTTTGTTTGATTACGCGTTATTCATACGTTAAAACCTGTACTTATATTTTGCAGGTCAGTGTATAATCAATTTCTATAATATAAAGAATTCAATTATGAGTTGCTATGATACATGTATGTTGGGTTGCCTCAACTATTTGTAAGGGAGACAACTTAGCTGACTCACCCTGTATATTCGTTGATAAAAATTTAACTACGATCTTTGTTGATAACAAAAACATGACAGATTTTGAAAATAATTTTTCTCCTTTATAAATTGTTGTAACCTGTAACGCCCATGTAAATAAATATATTGTAAATGACCTTGTCGCTAATACTTTACATGTACGAGTCATTTCTAAACAAAGCAGGTGGTTAATTTTCTATATACAATGCATGTATTGGGAAGTATTATTTACGTAACCTTTTGTTGTACTTACTCGAAAACTGTTAAACAAATAGTAGAAGCACCAAGTAATAATAACGTTGTAGTAGAGAGCAACAAAAAATGTTACTATACATGATGAAATTCCGATGCCTCCTAGCCAGGGATGGATAGTGTTCCATACTCCTAATGAACCCAATCTCATTTTTTGTCCGATTCCTAGTTCTATCAAGAACAAAGGAATGCCTTCCAAAATCAACATTATGAAGAATGGAATCAAGAAGGCACCTGAAACAAAGAAAAGATGATTAGAACCATGTATATTCAGTTTCAGAAAATTGTGATTATTTACACCTTATATATTTTTTCCATAAAAAACACGTTTAATATCAATTAACTGAAAATAGATTGTTAGCATTACATCGTTTCTGAAAGAATTTTTGATATAAGAAAACGATATCATTAGAACTATAGTAAAGAAGGCTTTGTTGGAATAAAAAGTAAGATATTTCAAAGGCACAACTTATACAACTCCTTCGGAAAATACTCTGAAAACTAAAGACCTTTCATTATTTACACTAACAAGCTCAAATTCTTGTTAGGGTCTACATAAGGATGATGCTCTTGTTAGCATTTCGTTAACAAGCTGCAAATAGTTCAATAAATCACGAAAGCAAATTGTTACATCTTTTTATTTTACATATATTACTAATATTACCAGACACAATTTCTCGAATCGGCTTACAACCGTGGGAGATCTTAATGCTAAAAACCTCCTCGAGAATTTCTGTCGTTCAGATTCGACTTTCAACTGTAGGTACCCCGTGTTTCTATCTTAGCGCTGAGGAGATACACGTGGCAGAGAGGAGGCCGATGCCCAACACTGGGACAAAAGGACTGTCCATGAATATTACTAAGCATTTTGTTGCTTTGTTTTGGTTATAATGAGGTTCCTTTTATAAAGGTATTTAAATACTAATTAAATGCTACTTTGCTGTTTTATCATTTTTAAGCTCTTGGCATGGGTTACACAATCAAGGGTTAAGAACAATGACAAATGATAATGAAAGACGATATTTTATTACTTGCCAATTACATCAATCTGGGTACCAAGTGTCTGTTTGAATATTCTCGACAAGGTTCTCTTCTTCTTAGGGTGCTTTGTCTCTTACTAAACGTAGCGATCTTCTCTCCTATGCCTGTGTTGCGCGTTTAGAGTGCCACAGACATAGAGGACCTACAGCTTAACGTGGGCTCCGAACTACGGGAAGTGTAAACACTTCTACCAGAGAAGATTTACTAGGCAGAATACCTCGCTGGTTTGCCATTGCCTTGCGAGGGAGAACGGCCGTTAAAAATCCGATGTTCCGGTGCTGGGGATTGAACCCAGGACCCTCAGTGTAGAAGTCTAACGCGCTAACCTCTAGCCTACGGCCGCCTCTCGACAAGGTTCTAATGAACCTTATATTCACATCAGTGTAATATTTGGTTTCAATTAAAACGGATTAATTTTAATCATTTCATCATAAGACGTATTTTCTGTTCCATTTGTTTTAATCGATATATTATCATATTCGAAATTATACTCAAAGTAGAACAATTTTATGGGATTGTAGTATATTGATTATATGTAATAATTAATTAGAAAAAAACAAAAATTAAAAAAAAAATGTTTAATAATGTTTTCCAGATTTGGATGGAATTGCATCTATATTGAAAGGTATATAATTGATAATGCTAAGTTATCAAACTTCGTTTTACAGTATTTTGATCAAAGACAATACCGATATAGAATAGTTATGTGTATATGAGGCTGGTTCAGTGGAAATTCATTCCAAGGAACTCCTGTTGTAGATGCTGCATCGTAGGTAAAAATGATAGAAGGACATCATAGTACAGTGTTGTGCAGATTTATGGAAGCGTAGTTCTGAACAGTATGGCAAATAGTACGTACTGCATTGTATTATTTATTTTAATTAAGTATTTCAGTTTAAATACCAAATTCGTTCGTTGGTAAAACTAGTTTGACATTCGTTTTTCTATAGTGAAGTGTTGATGATGTATTTTATAGACCCTGTTGTTAACGTTAATGTTAATAGTTGCAGTCTGCTAACAGTGTCTGGAAACAGCTTAACAGTTTTTCATATCTTCAAAGTGTTGTTGTAGTTCTGGAACATCCACTTTACAGTTCAGATCTTTCCGTGCGATTTTCATATGTTAGACGCTCTGGAAACCTCCTTAAAAGGTAGTTCTATTCCGGAAGCTTAAATCCTTACAGATATGAAGGAGTTCTTTCAGCACTAGCTTACAACTTGGTGAAGCAGTGGGACAAATAGCTAAATATTCACGTAGATTTTTGTATTTAAATTGCGTTGCATGCAAATTACCAAAAATGAAGACGGGCTTCTACAAGTCTCATACTTAAACAATTAAGTTTGTAAATATCTGTTTATCCAAATACCCATTTGTGTCATTGTTGGTTGTCTCACCCTTATTCAAATTCTTGTGTTTTATGGATTCCATTTCGTCAGCTTTTTGTGAATTTTCTTTTCCGTTCTGTTTTTCCTAGAGAATGTTACTTCATTACTATCTCTCTTGGCCGTTTCACGTAGCCATATCGTACTAATTGATCATTCAATATGTTGATTGTTTTTGGTACTTTACTTTTTCTTAATCTAATTTATACTGGTTACTGGAAGTCAATTTGGTTGCTAAAAGCTTTTTCTGATATTTTCGACGAGCAACTCGACACTTGATCTACAGTCAGACTACATCTCACAAGAAAAGATGTTATATTATGTATAAAGTTTTGCATATATGTTATACATTTGTAATTATGTCAAATGGACAAATACCTTACGTTAACTCGCTCTTAAAAAACTAATCATAAGAGTCTGTGTGCACTACTTCTTCGAATAATTTTCAGAATAATTTTTAAAATACTCATAGTTTCTTAAATATTCGGTCGGTTTATTTTCTTTGGTTAGCAAGTAGTTTTGAATAATGTCAAACACGTGTCTAATTGTGGACTCAGAAGATTTTTCCACTTGCATTTCCAATTCTTCGTATATTTCCGAATTATTTTCATTATCAGAATTTTCAATTACTACCGTAAAATCATCCAAAATGTCAACAGCACATAAATAGTGCCTTGTTACAACCTCATCGTATATATCAATTAATGGCTTAAAGTAACATCGTTTTCACTTGCATCATCCGTTGTAACCAGGACTTAACTGCATTTCCATTTTATTCAGTGCCCCTGCTTGAGGTTGCTGTTGCTTTACTAATTTTTTTCTTAACATTGCAAAAGTATCGTTTTCATACTCGGAATTGCACTGTCCATAAACAACTTTTTTAAACAGTTTTGGGTTGTTTCAGAAAATTGATATGTATATATTTCGCTTCCATACACGGGGAATTCCCCAAGAATTCGACTGCAGAAAGCAATTTTGAAGGCCGAGTAAAAGTTTCGAGTTTTATAAATTTTCGACTTACAGAATTAAGGAAACTAATCACCATACAAAGTATAATACAATTGCTACTGCCAAAGAAAAAGTTCGAGTTTGCTGTATAATAAAGTATGCATAGACCTGAGTAGATAGAGAATTTAAAAGTTCAACAATAACTAAAAAAGGATCACATAATTTCTATATTTGGGAAAAGTAGAATCGATGAATAATAAATAAGACTTTTAAGTCGATATAATATGAATAGCAATTCCAGTTTCACCTGTAACAATATTGAAATCATCTAATAATTACGTGAAATAAAATATTTTTAGAAATAAATATTCATGCAAATATCTAATTTATTTATAATGTTACCCAAATGATTATTAAATTGGCTTTATAAATAAAGTGGAAAGTTTCTTTATCACTTTTTTCTTCCAAGGTTAATATTTATGCGTTTGAGGTTCATTCAACATTAATTGATTGTTTCAACCATTTCTATTTCTATACATTTGACGTTATGACTCATGTTGTAGCCAGTCCAGCATACACATAATCTGAATAAATAATCTTTATATTATTCTATTTTTGTTAAAAAGTATACAATAGAAGGGTTAATCGTCTGTACTACTTTCAGTAAATGTTGGTTAACCTCAAAATATTCAATTTTGTATATGTTATATATATATATATATATATATACAGGGTGTATCAGAAACAGGTACAAATATTTAAAC
>JABXWE010014983.1:0-32572 GCA_014611495.1 Limonius californicus | reverse complement strand
TCAGTGATGTGAGCACAGCAAGAATATGCTATTTTGCAATGGTACATTCTGTACTTGCATATGGACTTATCATATGGGGAGCATCAAGTTCTGCAAAACGAGCGTTTATTATGCAGAAAAAGTGTATACGTGCTATTGCTGGAATACCAATCCGCGAGTCCTGCAAACAACATTTCAGGGAACTTAAAATACTAACATTACCCTGTATGTACATGATGGATAATATAGTACACATAAAACAAAATATAGGGAAATATAAAAAACACAGCGATACACACGAGCATAACACAAGGACAAAAAACAATGTAATTGCTCCGCAAATATTCCTTAAAAAATCCGAAACTGGTCCTAAATATTGGGCAATAAAACTATACAATAAATTGCCTGCAGAAATAAAAATACTACCTAAAATTCAATTTAAAAAAAAGCTGAAAATACTTTTCATAAATAAATGTTATTATGCAAATTATGAATTTCTAAATGATCACATTAATGTTCAGGATTTCAATATAAATTAAATTGTACTACTGTTACGTTATTTCTATGTACTTAGTTAAGACTTATACAAATTTTAATGTGTTATCTATCTTTAGATGTATTATTTGACGAGGTAAAGCAATGTATATTTGCGAATAACCAAATAAAGATCTTATCTTATCTTATCTTATTGTACCAAAGGCCATATAGTTATATGCTTTTTGATTATACTGAAAATAAGCTGGTGTTAAATAAATTATGGGATAAGAAACTAGAAGAATGAAACTTCCAAAGTTTTGAATAATTTTATGCTGTCTTGGTAGTGGATCATATACAAGTTACAACTTATTGCTTTCTTTATTTGAAGTATCTAATTTAAATATTTATACCATCGGCATTTTTACTTCCAGCATTTCTCCCGAGGTCTAGTTTATTTTATACAAACAAAAGCTTTTTCGGTAAGTCGTATTACAAAAGACTTTGGTTTGAAAGCTCTACAGAATAATCTTAGTACACTGTGTAGTTAATGGATATATCTATTACAGTAGGTAGACTCAATTAGGGAATTTAAAGTACCTACCTCTAAGGCAAATATCAAAAATGCATTTACTAATGAAGTCTCGTTAAATACCATTTACCATTGTTTTGTTGGTTTTGGGCTCATAATTTGGGTTTAGTTTGGATCGAACCCTCTCATGGTACAGTACCTACAGTTTTGGTAATATCGTAATAGAAGAATCAACTTTAAAAAAATGTTCTATTGTATATGTCCCTGGTTACGTGGCATATAAAACTTTGAAAAAATATAACTGTACAGATTGTGTAAGTTTCTTGTGTACAAAAGAGCCTTTGACACAGGAAGTGAACTACTTCCATTAGAAAAGGATTATAGTAAAACTGAGTGCGTGAAATATTTGAAGACACCTACAGAAATTACAACAAATGTTGCAACGACTGGGTTACCAACATTTTCAAAATATTAGTAACAAGAATTCGTCAAATTTTTAGAAGCAATTGTTAGTGTTGAGCGTAAATCACATAAAAACATTAAATCCAAAGTGGTTCACTGTGTAGTTACTTTTTCAATGCAATCTCCAATGTTTTGCAGTATTCACCTGCAATTAATACCTTACGATTTATTGCATCTGACAAGTCATTTATAAACAATTAGAAAACAACGGTCCTAAAATGCTTTCCTGGGGCTCAACCCTCTCAATTGTGAATATATGTAGTTCACAGCAATGAGTATTAAACATATTTTTTACATACATCCTATTAGATAATTATAAGTACCTTTCGTCATATTTTACATTTTTCTATCATATTTAGTAGAACTGTGGCAGATTATACTTAATCATGTCAACTTTACAAACAAAAAGAACCAGTATGTTCCAGTAACAATTAACAACCAAGTCATTCCCCACTGCTCAGCTAAATATTTAGGGATGAAGTTGGATGCGAAGTTCAAATGGAAGGAGCACGTGAAGAAAAAACGGTCCGAATTACAACTAAAGTACAGGAATTTATACCGGCTTATCGGAAGAAAATCTAATCTTTCCACCTACAACAAAGTATTGCATTCTAAGCAAATTTTAAAACCTGTGTGGACTTCCGGCATCCAGCTGGGGGGATGTACTAAGGAAACAAATGCTATAACGATCCAAAGATTCCAAAACAGAGTGCTGCAAAACATCGCGTGGGCTCCGTGGTACATTAGAAATACTGATCTTCACCGCAATCTATAAGTGGTAACAGTCGTCAGCAAAATCAAAAGATTCGCAGAGCCTCACAAAGAGAGACTACATCGTCATCCCCACAACAAAGCCATCCAGCTGCTGCACAACACCAATTTAGTACAGCATCTTAAACGAGTGAAGCCATTTGAACTACTATTAGTAAAAAGTGCTGTGTGATGTTTTAAAAAGCGGAGTAAGGTGCGGGAGTTAAAACACTGCGGAAAATAGTGTGATTGCAATCGGCAAGATAGCGAACAACTGACTGTAACCATTGGGTGAAAGTTAGATTCAAGACCACTTTAATAACATAGGCTAGCGCAAAAATAGCTAATTAGTTGTAATACTATAGTGCGTTTCAGAGGCGCTGAGCAGCATTAAGGAGATAGCACAACGGTTTTCTTATGGGACAAAAAATAACATTGTTGCCAGTATTCGTAATCTCTTAACAATAGCAAGTCGGGTTTATTCTGTTGAAATGAGGCAGGTGTTCAGAAGTTCTCAAACAAAAATAATATTAACCAACCAAGATAACAATGTTAAGTAAAAAGGTATATAGGTGCGAACTCTGAAACGCACTATAGGTGCTATGATTCTTGGACTATGATCTAAATAAAAAAAAATATTTAGTAGTACTTGTTTGTCTACACAACAGCTTTCCATAAATGAAAGAGCTAGTACATACTTGAATGTTTCATTTGCCATCTGTTTAGTAATTTAGTACAAAAAAATATTTGCCTATTATTGTTGCTCTATGCTCTATTCACTGTAATTGTTTGTGGTGTGGTTAAACTAATTTGTAATATTTCGAAGGTTGACAGCTTAGAAGTTGGCAACAATGGTTAAAATGGTGTTTTATCTTATTTTTTTTTATTCACACAATTATTCAATACATAATCATAAATAGAAGTTGCCAGTTTTGTCAGGTAGCAGAATAGAAATAACAGAAACAAAACTAACCTTTATAAACTTGAATGTCTCTACTGTTAATGCAGAGAGGAGTGGCGGGAATAATACCATGAACAGCAGAACTATCTGTAAGCGAATCGCCCGACAGACTATCACTTTGGCATAAAAGTAGGGGAGATTTATCTGAAAAATTATACAAATTTCATTAACTATACAAAAATAAGGTTTATGAATGATCAACACCATTAGAAGCAATTTGATACAAACATTTCAAAACATATTGGAGAGGTCTCTCTTAATCAAAGTGCTAATTTAATAGTATTAACATAGTTAATATTATGAACCCCTTAAATATTATACACGGTGACATAATAGTGCGATATTGTTTCCTAATGTCGTTGGTATAGCAATTTTGAAAAACCTTTAAATACATAAGTTATTTGTTGGATTACTATGCATGTTTAAAATTATTGCTGACTATACAGGGTGTTTTGTTTTCGTGGGACAATGGACAACTTCTTTATTTTAAATAAAACATTCTGTATATTATTACATTTTCGGATTTCTTATCTTTTTATCTTTATATCAATATAGGGACAATAATTTTTCAAAATTATTTTATAGTTTACACGAACGCATTTTCAGATAGGTGCCGTACTGTTTAGAATTTAATTATCTTATACAGGATGTTCCTAATTTACAACTTCATTGAATAAAATTCAACTCCTAATATCTCATTTTTCTTTAAATGAAACATCCTGCATATTTTTACGTTTTCAAGCTTGTTGTTCAATGATCTTTAAATGTATGTGAGTTTTATATGACTTCCGTTTTTACTTCTGAAAATATTGAGAAATTATTAAAAAGCTAATAGAGAAAAAAAGAAAAGTTGGTAACAAGATGTAATTTTATTTGGTTTTAAAAAACATATTAATAAATATAGGATTCTATTATAGTTATTTACATACATATTAAACTACAAATATTTGTATGTTTTACCGCGCCTTTTAGAACAAAAACGAAATTAGACAAAAATCAATCATCACGCTTTTGTTAAGACAGTTGCTAACTGTCAACAAACTACATATATTGTAAGGTTTTATAGGGCTTGCGTTTTTCGTTTTGAAATAGCAGTTCTATGCAAATAACCAAATACAAGCTATATTAACTTCAATTTTTTTTATTGGACAGTTACAATACCAATAATAATAATAAACAGTAGTGTTTCTAAACATTCCTGACAACCACTTCAAATAAACAGTTAGGTAAGGCATTTGTTAACTTTATCTTTTGAATACCCCCACAGAAAGAAATCTAATTTGGCCAGGTCGGGGGACCTTGACGGCCAAACCACTAGACCTCTCCCAATCCATTTATTGGGAAATTCAGCGTTTAAAACGTTTCTAACATCCAAATTATAGTGTGAAGGGGCTCCGTCATGTTGCAGTAATAAGTTCCAAATAATGTTTAAAGGAATATTTTGTAATACATCCCAAAAACTGCGTTATAACAATTCTATATACATTTGACCATTCGGGTGTTCTTCAAAAAGTATGGATCAACAACATGTTCACCTACAATTCCTCCCCAAACATTTAACGACCGTTGATGTTGATTATCCACTTCTCTTACAAATGATGGATTTTCCATTGAATAATAGTGGGAAGTTGTGACGATCCATATTCCCATGTTTATGAGAAGTTGCTTCGTTGGAGAAGAGGACATAATTAAAGAAATTATCTTGAGCATTTATTTGTTGATGTGTCCATTGGCAAAACATTAGCTGACGTTGAAAATCATTATCAAGCAATTCTTGATGAAGTTGAATGTGATAGCGATGGTACCTGCACTTTTTCAATATTTTCCACACAGAATACTGGCTTAGATCTGTTTGGTGGCTTATATCTCTAGTGTTACAGTTCGGATCTTCTACTACGGAAGCTATTATAGCAAATTCGTTGTCTTCATTTGTTATATGCTTCGTTTATGGAGTACTATTGTATTTAACACTGCCTATTTTAGAAATTTTTTCGTAATTGTTTGAAAACACTGGGATGTCTTTGGTCTGGGAAATGTTCACTACAAATTCTGGAAGCTAATAAAGAATTTCTTTGGCACTCCCCCAATACAAAAACCATATCAAGCATTTTATCTTTGGAAAATTTCACATTACACGCACTTGAATAACTGAATTTTCAACCAAACAGACAATAACATAATGAAAATGCTAGCAATTGTTTTAACGAAAGCATGATGATTCATTGCTTTCTTGTTTAATTTCGTTTTTGCTCTAAAAAGGTTGGTAAAACATGCAAATATTTGTAGTTGTTGTGTTGTAAGTAAATAACTAAACTTTAATAAAATCCTATATTCAACCTTTGTCTCACACCAAATGCGATGGGCCTCTAAGCCCTGAAAGCTTCATAATAAGAATAATCATAATAATAATTCATTAATATATGTTTTAAAACAAAATAAAATTACATCTTATTACCACCTTTTCTGTATTATTCTATTAGCTTTTTAATAATTCTTAAATATTTTCCAAACTAAAAACGCAATTCATATAAAACCGCCGCACATACGTTTAAAGGTCATCGAACGACAAGCTTGAAAATGTAAAAGTACAGGGAGTTCCATTAAAAAAAAATGAAATATTAGGAGTTGAATTTTATTGAATGTGGTTGTAAATTAGAAACATCCTGCATAAGATATTTAATTTACAAACAGTACGACACTTATCTGAAAATGTGTATGTGGAAACTGCAAAATACTTTTGAAAAATTGTATGTTGTTCTTTAGATTCTCTCTCTTCAAGATAGACTCATTATTTTTAATTTAAGAGAAAGTTAATTATTTCCAAAACCATTAGCGATACCTAAAACCCTATATCACTATAGAGATAAAAAATAAGAAATTCAATAATGTAATATACATATAGGATGTTCTATTTAAAATAAGGAAGTTGTCCATTGTTCCACTAAAACAAAACACCCTGTATAGTCAGCAATAATTTTAAGTTATGCACAGTAATCAAACAAACAACTTTTGTATTTAAAGTTTTCTCCAAGCTGCTATGATCGTTTAATTATTAAGTTTCTATTTTGTTTGGATAGTGCTGCCGAAATTGTTTTTACATTTTTGAGTTTTTATTACTAAAATGCCATGACATTGGGAACCTTTAAAAAAATTTATAAAAATTAGTTAAAAATAAAGGTAGCCCAATTTACATTATTTATAACTAAAATAACTAAAAACTTTTTTTTTTATTGTTATCATGATCCTCGTTTGTGCAGTGTCGAGGCGGTGTGGGACAAGGCTAAGCTAGTTTGTTCTATGCACAACAGGGCCCGACTCTGCGGGTTACCATGTTGGTGGGAAAACCGTGCTTGGCTTGCCTGTTGTGTGTGAATGTATTTGTTTATGGTCTTGTTACTCCTCTAAAGCCACTGGGGAATACGAGGAGTGCCAATAATTTGATCCCCAATGGCAAATGGAGACTGGGACCCAGTGCCTACCACCCAGGGAATTAGAAAAATTTCCGACCCTGGAGAGATTCGAACCGGGAAGCGCTTAGACTATTACATCCAAAGCTTGGCTCCCTACCACCGAGCCATCCCCGCCCTCTTAAAAACTACTTATTAAATTTAATTTCTTTCTATTTTGAATTAATAATACTGGTAACATTGGTAATATTAAAAAATAAATTGAAGTAAAATTTGTAACTACATGAACTTGAATATTAAAAGAAGTGATAACGTCCGTCTTTTTACTAAACTAGCCAATCAAATATTTTTAAAATCTTAATGTAGAAACTATTTGTTACATAGAAGTTTTATATGCATAACAGAATTAAAACCTCCTAAAATACTTTTTGGCAACGGACCTCTCTTGAGTTATGTATGACCCTTAATTTCCATTTCTCATAAAATCTTACTAGTGTATTACATAGAATAACATAGAAATCTGGTTATTTATACTATTACCATATTCTGAAGGGGGTAGGCATTCTTGCAAGTAAATATATCCTTGTGGGTCATTGTATGCTGCCATCAGTTGATGAATACTTTTGTATCTTCTTAGATCATCATTAAAAATAAATTCATCTCCAGTTAAGCGTTCTAATTTGAAAGTTTTTGGTTTGGAGCTGAAAATAGATATTTATGACCACATTTTCTCGAATTCATAAACCAAGAATTACTTTAATACAAGGTACAAAATTAATAAAGTATATATCTGTTCAAAGATATTGCCATCTTACTTGTCTTTCATACAAATATCAATATAGTATATGTTATATTTTGTTTCACTTTCACGTAATATAAAACATCCCGGATGGTTTCCTCGCTTTTCCTCCAACTTTGCATACGAAAATTCACCCCTGAAATATTTATCAATTACAAATGTATACTTCCACCAGCACGCCTTGATTTGCATACCCCACAGGTCCATGACACTTGATTGAATACAATTTCTGTAAAGACGGTGTAGGCACATCTTTACATAAATTAAATATCCATTTACATGTTAATCTGTAATACCCATCTAAGAAACTAACAAAAGACAACATCGAAGGTAGGGAATTAAATTTTAGGTAAAACGGTATTCCATTTTTGCGACTTATTTCCACGGTACCCTCTTTCCGAACAGAAACATAACACAGCTCCTCTATTGTACATATTTGTTGCCATTCCTGAATCAAATTTACATATTTAAATATAAACATGGTGTCTCAAATTGAACGGCATACCATTGGAATCTAAGACACAGTTTGAGATACAACTTTGGTTTAATGGAAGAAAAAATGAACACTTACGAGGAAAATTTAGTGATGTTTTTGTTTTGTCTTTCATAATAACACATAAATTATTATTTAATAAACAACCAAAATTGACCAATTTTTACGACTCGCATAACTTTCCAATCATTTCAAACTATTTTCATTTAAAAAATGTGATTGTGGGAAATTGAAGGTTCTGCAAATGAAGCACCATTTAAAAATGTTTGATTTCAAAATTCAACAAGCTAATTTTTTTAAATTGAATCGATTTTGCAAGTGTCGGACGCAGGAAGCTTATCTTCTCACTATTCAATGGTATATGGATGGATATACTTATTTTTATGTAATTATTACGTTTAATAAAAACCCTTTTAATACAGTGTGCTTTAACTGCACTGCTGATAATACCAATATGAATAGTACTATGGTTAGGATGACCAAATCGGTACTACAAAAATTCGGGACATGGCAACTAAAAAAATAAATTCTTTCAGTTACATTTATTTCCCAACATTTACACAATATATTACAATGTCATCTGAAATTTGTCTTATTAATAGGTTATTAAATATTATTATTTAAATATTTTTATGATGAACTTCGGCTAATCTATCCAATAATTTGTAGAGTGGATTGATGATCGGTAACGTACAGTAAACACTGCAGTCTACACAATAGTGTGAATCGTGCACTGCACATTGGTACTCATACTTGATACTTGATAATGATTGAACATGATTGGATTTGATCTTTGATTTTTGTGTCAGGATTCATAGTCAATAGTCAAGGAGCGACAAGAAAAGGTATCAAGCGACTTTTAAGAAATATTAACATTATATTATTAAGTAACTAGGTAAAATAACTAAAAATTATGAATATCTGAAAATCCAGACACACGATAGTCCCAAAAATACAATGTAGGGACATCGGGGACATGCACCAAAAATAGGGACAAAGCCCAAAAAATCGGAACTTATGGTCACCCTAACTATGGTTGTGGCGTAATAAGACTTTAGCTGAAAATTTCTTATTTTTAGACAGTAATATGCAGTTCATGCATAATGGCCATCTATGTTAAGGTTAATATACCAATTAGCAGAAACAACAGTTCTGTAGGTCATAACACATTCTGTTTACTTTTATTGTTTTTATGGGTATCTATGATGTAATTTTAAAACTGGATAATTTTATGTAATTTATCATTTAAACATAAGTTGTCATAGGTCTTTGACATAGAAAAAAATGCAACTCATTTTTACCAAACAACAAAATGGCATCTGTTTGAAACAATGAAGTTACTATTAATATATATAAATAAACTATTTTAATTTTGTTTTGACACCCGATACCTTGTCAAGTTTTCAGTTCATAGTTTTCATTGTATCTCTAGCATACAATTTTCAGTTGATTATCTTTTGTTTGTAAGTAACCACAGTACTATTCATTTGTTTTTATATGCAATACAGATACACTAACTATTTTTATATTAAATATTTTCAAAGTTTGTAAAAATAAATAACACTATACATCAATAAAATGGGACAAATTGGGTGATCATATAATGCCAGATTAGGTTATGGTTCTATTTCAAAAAAATATTAATGTTGTGTCTTCATACACAGATCAAAAAATGTTTTACAGCAAATGTAATTTGTAGGGTTTGCAGTTACTGAAACTCAGTTTATAAAACTACATTATATGAAATAATAGAAAACTTATGTACTTTGACCAATATTTTTTTTTATATCAAGTAGTCTTGCGTTATTTTGAAATAATCAAAACGTCAATATATTTACCTCACCTGCCTTTTTCTTTCATGTTTGACCATTTTGAAAATCCCAATGATATCTCGCTTTATTTGAGCCATTACGTATTTTAAAAGCATGCCTCACTTACTTCACGTTTTGATTCATAACATATTCTTAATCCAGGTTCGGTTGCATGGTATGGTGATACCTTTACATAAATATTACAAATAGTACCATCTTGATCTGTTAAAGCTTTGTACTCTTCAGCAAGGTACTCTGGGGCCATTATTTCCAACTGCTTCAAATATTCCATCTTTACGTACCTAAACACAAAGTATAAAAAAAAGTTTCATTTATATTTATTAATTTTACCATGCATCATGTCCAGCTTTTTTAATTTTCCCTAAAGTATCATGAATGGGTTTTTTGATGAAAATTGAATGCCGTTTAATAACTTCCTTCGGTATATACTTCTTATAATCATTTTCAACGATTTCCCGTGGAATATCCTTCTCCAACATCACTCTGTACATGTCTGTAACCCCCAAACCAACCAGTTCACGTTTATACTTTTCATAGATGAGATCCGGTACTTTATTTTCCAAAACATCACTACGAGCTTGGTGAAAATAATAATCATATGCTTTTCTGTCAATATCTTTAAGCCTGGATATATTGGCAACTTTGAATCGTATACGAAAATCATAAGAAGGGTTTTTTTCACTAAATGTAGCAGCTGGCATAAGAAAAATTTGCCTTCCTGACCCAGCGACTCGTAGAGCAAATAAATGTCGAACAACAGGGCCAATGCAGAGTTGTTTGCAAAGAGTAATGCAAACATCTTCAGCAGTTGTAGCACTTGTATATGGAACTTGTACGGTTTTACTATCTGTTACTAAGTTTATGGTCAAAGTAGCCTCTGTCATTTTGATTATGCTTTTATTTACATTTCATTTATAGGTTATGGCTGCTGCTAACATTATTTACTTTGGTTACATTTGTTTTGCAGCTATTTTGTGAAAACATATCGTTATCTAAATTTTAAAAATACGTATCTTCAGTACGTTGTAAACTACTATATAGATCACTGACTGATAACGCATAAATATAGTGATAATTTAGTACGCCCCCTTAGCTAAACACCTCTTAGACCATGCCCTTCAAGCTCAGATTGTTGGACATATAGCAGTGTTCAAGGTTAATAATAGATGGCGCATATAATATTAAAACAATTTAAAAAAATAGTATTTCCAGATTTATAAATAAAAATAATATGAAAATTAATAATGTGTTGTGTTAGCAAATCTACATTAAAAAGTAGCCTGTACTACATACTATTTAGTAAAATATGTAGCTAAGCTATGCTATAAGATACTATTTACTTTTCCATACTCTCAATACAGGGACTTTCAAACCATGAACAGGGAATCCTCTAGGCTAGGTATTTTAATTTTAACAGAATTCTCCCAAACTCTTTAGCTTTACAAATACAACCGTTATAATTTTTTTAAAGATTCCTGCTCTAGGTTTAAGTCAGCCAATTTTAGTTGTATTTTTTATTAAATCCGTGAAATAAAAGAAGCTCAGAATATATACAACTTTTTTGGCCTCGCTGCAACCAGTCCGTGAGTTCCTCTAAACAATATCCTAAATGGTGTCGAAAAGCACGGACAGCATTCGCAAGAATGTCAGGATTCACACTATTGCATTCGGTACGTATGCGATCTTTTAATTCATCAATACTTTGTATTATAATATTTGTATAAATTTTGATTTCAGGTATCCTCAAGCAAAGAAGTCATTAGGCGACAAATCTGCAGAACGCAGAGGCCATGCTACGGTACCGAATCTTCCTATCCAATGTTCTGGAAACCTGTCGTTTAGAAGTTTCTTATAGCATTCGTGGAAAGCGGAGGGGCTCCATCCATCTGATACCAAGGGTCGTCGATGTTTAAGTTTTCTATTGCCGGAATGATGACGTTCCTTAATAGCTCTAAAAATTTGGCTGTATTGAGATTACATCAATAAAATATGGATAAGCTTATTTTCAACTATTTCCAGCCATACATTAACTTTCTCAGTGTATTGACTGTGAGTTAAGTTTTGTAAATGGCGGTTAGAACGGGATCAATATCTAAGGAATAAGATTAGCAGGATAATGGATGTGGAAAGATGAGGAATTATAATACATACCGAAAATGTTGTGAATTGACTTCTCTTTTTATTATGAAAGTTGCTTCATCACTAAAAACTATCTTATTTAAAATGTATTCATGTTGATTTAGCAAATTAAAGAAAGTTTCACAAAAGATTGTTCTTTTTTCGTTGTCTTCGTCGAATAGTTGTTGATGATTAGAAAATTTGTACGATATATATTTATATTCTTTTAAGTGTTATAAATACCGATGTTTTAGAAACGTTAAAATGTGAACCTATTTCTCGTAGTGATGCTATGGGGTTTTCTTCAACGTAGCATAAAATATTTAATTTCTTTTTTTTTTGGTTAAAACGTGATTACTTTTAGTTCTTATTTTATGGGAATTTATTACGCATCCCTCTGATTTAAATTTTCTAACAATTGTTTGTATGGTTCGAATACAAGGAATAGGTCTTTCTGGATATTTTACTGAAAATAAGTCTTTCACAATTCTTAAGCTGGTACCATTGTGATACCCCATTAGAATTTCACTTTTTCGTGTTTACTCTACATGATTGTATAAAAAAACGCAATAAGACACTAAATAAAAACTAATTTTATTTTTTAACATTGAATTAATTTGATTGTTTTGGCCACAGCATGTTTTTGTGTTTCTTACAAAAATTGAAATGCGAAAAATTTTGTTTTCTGTATAGTTGGTTGCCTACATAATAGGCGTAATTGACGCGTTCTTTTTAAAAGTATACATAGGCAATGTATACTAAAAAGAAAAATTCCCTGTATAAGTATATACGCTCGATAGTACGGTAGATATATATATATATATATATATATATATACAGGGTATATATACAGGGTATCTTTCTAAAGGAAACGCGTCAATTTCGCCTATTGTGTATACAGCCAACTATACCGACAACTAAAAATCAGAAACAAACGTCACTATAGTTGTGAATTATTTGAGTATGAAGGTTATGTTGATGCAGTGTTTATATTAAATAAGTATTTCATCCTGTATATAGGACACAGATGATGACTTTTTTGTTAAATGCAAAAATTGACAGAGTGATGTTTCCGTAAGGTCCGTGCACATTATATTTCTTTTGTACAAAACACATACATCATCGGCAAAATGGTGTAATGGTCAGCATACCTGCCTTCCAAGCAGTTGATCCGAGTTCAATTCCTGGCGATCGCAAACTTATGTTAATTATTATTATTCAACGTAGCATAAAATATTTCATTTCATTTCTTCGGTTAAAACGTGATTACTTTCAGTTTTTATTTTATGGGAATTTATTACGCATCCCTGTGATTTAAATTTTCTAACAATTGTTTGACACTAAATAAAGATTAATTTTATTTTTTAGCATTGAATTAATATGATTGCTGTGGTCACAGCATGTTTGAGTTGTCTGTATAGTTGGTTGCCCACACAATAGGCGAAATTGACGCGTTTCTTTTAAAAGTATACATAGGCTATGTATACTAAAAAGAAAAATTCCCTGTATATATAAATACATAAATGGTGTCCCCATTTAAATATTATAAGTTTGATTTGATTAAACAGTTGGCGATTATAGCGTCATCTAAACCGCGTGGCTTTTGCAAAAGCTAAACTAGAAGGCGCGCAATTGTAATTTAATTAACCCTGAATGTTAAGATAGATTTAACACAAGTGAATAATGTAGCATTGGAATTTTTACCTATAAACTAGAACTAACCCTGAGAAATTAAAACATGTCTCAATGAATATGTTGAAATAATTCTAGTTTTGCAATTAAAATTAGTACAAATAATAATTAATTGATCCGAAGCAAATGATATTCTTAGAAATATTCCACCAAATCGAAGGATACTATCGCAATAAACTGTTACATTCATATTTTTTAATCGCGCACTTCAATCAATAAACGTTGCGGTATTTTTCTTATTTTTTTAATTTCCTTGTAATTAAGCCATCAATTGTCAAAACCAAAAAAACATTTCACTCCTTGAACTGGATGATTATGAAAGGTATAATGATGTATATCCGCCCAGACCAATTACAATAAGGTAACGTATTGTTTATTCGCGCATGTGCACATAGTCCGTGCTTCTCTTAAGTATTGTTCAACGTAAAGGAGACAAAGCAGATGATCGGACTGATATGAAAGCCGAACGGGATCAGATATGTTGCTGAAATATTTATGATCATATTCGACGTGTCTCACACCTAACTACTTGTTATTTTTAGTTCTTCTAAATTGCTTTTATTGTGCAAAAATAGTAGTACTTAAGAGTAACAGTATTTAAGAAGACTGTATGAACGCATTGGGAACAAATGAAAACGTAAGGACCTCTAATTTTAGGTATTGTCTGGGGTGCACGTCGAATCTGATAGCGAGTATTTGTTGAAAACCATCGAGTTTCGACTCCATAGGTTCTCAACCCTTTATAATATTATTTCTTTTTCGTGTATGCAACAATGCTTGGAACAGAGTAAGAAGATCTGGAACTGCGCACAGCGTTAAAAAAACGTAAGCTTAACCCAGTGTTAATCTGTCATTACAACAACGGTTTATTCAAACCTATTGGACAGATTTTTGGGTTCCAACAATTCAGAGAAATACCATATTATGCGATTGTTATTTATGAGTATGCATTAAATTACGAAATTTGAAAAAAATTGGATTTATAAACTTGCGAAGGAGATAAGTAATAAAATATGTATTACATTTATTCAAATGTTACCAATTTTACTAGATAATTGCTGGCACTTAACCTGCTTTGAAGGCATGGGAAACACATTTTTAATTGTTTGTTTTTTGTTTTAGGTTATTTACAGGATGTTATGCAACAAATGGCGCTTTACTAATTAACCAAAAACAATTAAAATTTTTTGCATTACGTAATTCTTGAGCTTCCTTTGGATGCGTAAATAACTGTCATTTTTGTGTTACCTTTTCAGTACAATTTCTTGTTGGAAACTTCATTTTTGAAAATTCCAAGAACATTACTGTGTAAACTATAAGAAGTTTACATCGTAAATTACAACAATTTGTCCACTATTTCCAAGCAAAGATAATTACGATGAGTTTTAGTAACTCAATAAATTCTTCGTTATATGAAGTAAAACGACGACTGAAAGTTTATCAAGATGGAAATATACCCTACACAACTGGAGTTAAAGCAACATTTGTAAAGTAAACTCTAAGTGTTCGTTTAAATGCGAAATAAATTTCGCTAGTAGTTAAATCTAAGCATACTAATAAATACTGGAGTTCATTTCCACATTTCATTCATGTTTCTATATCTCTGATTGTGCGACCATAAAACGAAGCTTATGAGACTACATTAAGTGAATAAAACAGATATTAAAGTAGGAACATTATTAGAGTGGAAAATTAATAATGTTTTGAGTTTGCGACAGGATAATCTGTAGTTATCATTGCTAAACCAGCAGGACTTTGAAGGTAATGAGAAATGTACACAGAGTAGTTGATGTATTCGTTTTATCATTCGGATGTAACCCTGTTAGCACAAGAAACAAATAAAAAATAAGAATTGTTTTGCGAAGATTCTTTCTTTTAAGAGGGCTCTAGAGTACTGACTGCAGGAAATTTCGTCTGATAAAAAAAGTATGAATCCAAATAGAAAATGGTTTGAACTAACTTATTTTGGTTGACTTTAGCAATGTGGGATAATATGAAAAAAACGTAAATTTTGAAAAAAACAAATAAAACAGTCGTAATTAGTAAAAATTCAAAATTATATTGAGAATCCCACATGCGTTATATAATTTTATGGGGTACTACACAGAAAAAAAAAATAATTATGTAAAAAATAAAAAAATGGCATTATTTTTTCAAAAAACGTTTGATCGGTGCTGCCCTCTCACGGTCTACACCGATGAAAGAGACAAAGACACACTTGCAACGTCGGTGTATTAGGTATTCGGACCATGATTGCATCTTGTAGGAGGTGAGAGGCGTACTGTAGGGAAGAGCTGCATATGTCACGTGCTCTGGAGCCCTCTTAATGAGAAATTGTACCTTTCCTAATCTAGAAAAGAGTTTTTGTGGGTAGGATTGGATTAAGATCAACATACACAAACAATTATCTGTTTTTAATAATTATGTTTAACTGAGAAATTCCATTAAATATAAAATATACTGAGAGCTATTACCTCAACATTCATAACCTCACTTCTAGAATAAAATTTCTAACCTCAATTTTTACTGCATTACTTTCGTACTTAATTATACTGTACTGGTGATGGGCATAAGAGAATGGTTTTAATAATCAATAACTAATCATTCGAATCCAAAATGCGTGCGCATTTCGGCAATGCGAGTAATGTCTCGCATTTGGCCTTTCGAATGTTAATTCTCTGTCACTCCCGCTCTTGTCTCGAATTGTTTTTTCGGCTTTCGACTGGATTCTGTTCTATATTTATTTAAATTTCGTCACATTGTAAGAATGCCTTTTTATGATTTTCCGTGTTATTTTATTATAATTGATTATTAGTTTATATCTACGAGTATATAAGCGTAATCATGACGACCAATTTAGGAACTAAATGTTTTAATCGGAAAGGTAATATGAAAAGCTGGACAGATTATAAATTATCGTAACTGAGTAAGATCAAAAAAATTGGTTTATTTGATAAAAAAATGAGAATGAGAGGCCACGAAATAGGCTCGGATCACTAGGTACTTAGTAGAAATAAAGTTCAAAAGAGGAAAAGAGAACTTAGAAGAGCACACAACTAAGAAGTCATTTATTAATATAAGGAGTTACAGATTAGAAGAAGAGAACATAAGACAGATAAATCAAGAAGAACTAGAGTAAGAAATAAAGCAAGAAATAAAGCATATCAAGGACAGTAGGAGGAAGGACATTGAAGGTATCTGGAAACAATTTAAAGAAGTATTTCTCAAGACAGCAACGAAAGTGTGCGGAACCTAGATCCAGTCAGAGAAGAGGCAACAAACTGCATGGTAGAATGATGAAATTCAGGCCGCGGTGAAACAGAAGAAAAGTAGCTGAATAGATATCTTTCCACAAAGGAGGGTGCAGACTACGAAAGATATAAGAATAATAGAGGAATGAAACTAATAAAGGAAGCCGAAAAGAAAATGTGAGAAGAATTTGGTAATAAAATGGAAACACAGGCCCAAGGTAACCCAAAGATGTTGTATAGAACGATAAAAGTCTGTGCAATAAAAACAAAGCAGAAGTACCAATTATACAGAGTAACGATGGAATGGATGTTAGCGACAGAAGATGAGATTAAATCCCGATGGTACGAGTACTTTACAGAATTGTTACAGGGTGAAAACAGATTTAATACTAAAATGGGTGACGAACAAGGTATTATAAACGAACCAGAGCCAATGCAAGGAGTAGATATAAGGTACGAAGAGGTACAACAGAAATTGAAGGTTAGAAAAGCTGCCGGACAGGATGGAATCAAACCTGAAATGATCAAGTACATGCCACCAGAAGTCCGACTGCTGACGCAGAACATGTTTAATATAGTATGGAAAATATCGAAAACTGGCAATCTGCAGTGATAGTACCAGTATAGAAAAAAGGTGGCACCACTCAATGCATTAATTACCAGGGGATTTCGCTACTAAACGTATCAATAAAGTATACGAACGTATTGTAAAAACCTGACTGAGAAAAATACTAGAGCCAACCTTTCAAGAAAGCAAAGCTGGGTTTAGACTAGGGCGCTCTACACAAGACTGGGTATTTGCGATTCGTCAAATATGTGAGACTTTAAACAAGAGTGGGAAAGTGTATCTTTGTGCAATAGACCTACAGAAAGCTTTCGATACTATTTCAAGAAAATATATGGGAGACCCTAGTAAAGCGAGGAGTTCAAACAGGTTAATAAATGCAGCTTCTATCGAAACAGAACAAACAGGGTAAGAACCAAGCTCGGAACAACAGAAAAGTTCATCACCAATAAAGGTGTGAGGCAAGGAGGAATTTTGAGCCCATTACTGTTTATTACAGTAATGGATGAGATATCAGGAAAGGCAAACGTGACGGGATGCAGAGTGGGAATCAGGAAATTTAAGTCCCTCGTTGTAAAACAACATCTATATGGCGATAATTTAATGCTGATCTCAAAAAGTAAAAATAACCTTCAAAAAGCAATAGAAAATTGGAAACTGGCGCTCAAGAAAACGGAAATATGTATAAACCACACCAAATCGAAAGTCATAGTGATATTTAAGGAAGAAGAGCGGATACAAATAAACCTAGACGGACAACAGATCAAGCAAACCAATACCATGAAATACTAGGGATCTATATTTAAACATAGAAAGCGATGCCAACAATAGAATAGGGACAGCGGCAAGATTATTTAATCCGTTAAAACCTATATTCCTCAGCAAAAAGAAGTTAATAAGAAGGTAAAGGTCAAGATATACACTACAGTGTTTAAATCAGTCTTAATATACGGAAGTGAATCGTGGCTGCTCAGTAAGAAGTTAAAATCCAAACTGCAAGCTGCAGAAATGAAAATCCTAAGGAGAATTGAAGGAGTTATAAGGATTGACAGGATAAGAAACACAGAGATCAGGGAAAGATTAAATGTCAAACCACTACAGGAAGAAATACAAAGCAGACAACTGAGCTAGTGGGCCCTACCAATTAGGTGGCCCACCTAATTCGAATGGATGAAGGAAATTTAGCTAAAGAAGTGTGGAAGACCAGATCAGATGAGAAGGCAAAGCGAAGCAGACCTAAGAAGAGCTGGGATACCGAAATAGCGGAAACGCTCAGTAGGAGAAGAAGCTCATGGGATACAACGAAAGGGAAAGTCAGAGAAAAGAATAAATCGAAGAAATTCAGCAGAAATAGAAACATCACCGACCAAACCCTCGATACTTAATGGTATAAGAGGACGTGGATAAGTAAGCAAGTGCGAATTCATTTAACTACTCAAATTTTATACTGACACAAACGATATTTCGATTACCAGCCGAACAAGGAAACGCGAGTAATTCGAAAGGTTTTCATCATTCGAGTGAATTATTAGCATCTTGGTGATGCATACATAAATGAATATTTCAAGATGCGCGCACCGCTAAACGAACGTATTGGAGAAGTTTTTATCATTCGAATGAATTACTCGTATCTCGAGATAACTCGAGATATATACATAATCGAATATTTCGAAAGATTTCATTCGAGGTACGCTATTACTACACTTTACAAGTATTTATCCAACACTCAGTTAATTCTCACCTTTGACATTATGATGTTCTCATTGTTAGTAACACCAGATCCTTATTTTAACGAGTTTTAAGTCAGTTTATGGCTGTTTTAAGTTGTTTTTAAATGTTTATTATGAATTCACCCCATTACTGATCATGCTTTAGCATTTAATAAGTAGTTATAGATATAGTAATTATGAAATGCAAGAAGTAAATAACTAATTAAGTAAGTGATTGCAAAAAGTGATGTTAGGAAACAACTCTTGAGTTTGAGGTGCCTCGGGGGACTACTCATAGGCACTTTAGGCCGCCGTATTGTTTAATGAGTAGTATCCTAAATAATTCCGGTAAATAGTGAATTCTACATTCAAGTGATGAAGAGATTATTACAAAGCAGAGAGAGACCGCAATTTAGAGAAAAGGTAATTGATTCGTTTATGTATGACAATGCACCAGCCTATTCTGCACTGATTGTGAAATCATTGCTCATGAAACACGACGTTGACCAGACTTTTTTCTTTCCTAAACTGAAAACTGTTCTCAAAGAGAAACGACTTCATGGTGTAGATGATATTTAATAAATGCAACAGCCGAGTTGGAAGCAGTTTCGTCGGACGCGAAAGTACTTTGAATAAATATCTAACATTTTTCGTGTTACTTAAATTTAAATAACAAGCTGTTGTACTTTAAATTACCTTGATTAAATTAAAATGACTAGGTTAAATATTATGTATTTAACATTTCAATTCAATGTATTTAAAATTAAGTGAGTACAAACTTGCTGAAAAAAATAAAAAATTGATCGTCTAAAAGTTCAAGGAGTACATTGGTAGGCATAATTTTTTGTTGTAGATACTCTAGAGGTTCGTCGTGGGGGAGGGGGCACTTGGACATACAGTACTTATTTTTGAATATAATATCGTTAAAGACGTATGTTCAGAAGAACGATGTTTTGTTAATGGTATATTAAAGCCAAACATATTTGATCCCATCAGTTTTAAACATCATTTTTAAGGAAAGTGGAACTGGAGTTTAATTAATTAATTATTGCTATTGCTATTTACTAAAATTACTCACTTTGTGTGCTATAACAAATTTGATTCATTGTATATTTAAGTAAGTAAATTTTCATTAATATTATCATATTTCGTTATTAATCATTAATTAATGAGAAACTGGATAAAAGTATGGCAATAACTAATTACCAAAGTAAAAACAATCTTTATGATTGCAATAATCACAAAAACAATGTTGACGGAGTGCCTTTTGACAAAGATATAATTGTCTATATGTAATCTGATAAACAACATAAACAACAAGCTAACATATATTAGAAACATATATAGAACCCCCAAAACAAATTTTCATATTGCAATAGCTTGCAAGTAACCGATCGTAACCGGGTTGCACCGATAAACAAATTAGCTGATTACTGATCGCCGATTATTTGTAATGTATTATAATAAATTTCCTACAATTAAATAAAATGAGCATTTCATATCACAATACATAATTACATTAAATGTACATAATAGGTTAATGTTGCTTGTGTATTTTTACATGTTTAATTCAATACGTTTTTCAAATTTTTCTGTCATTCATTGTTTTCTTGCTACAACATATGCGCCTATCAATAATATTGTAAAACAAAAATAACCGATTAATATATATAAATTCAATTAATCGGCCTTAAAAGCCGATACCGATTAATCGGTAAAATGCCCGATATTACCGATTATCGGTCGTTTAATCGGTGCAACCACAGTTAAGGGTATAGAAAGCATAGTTAGATAATAGTTTTGATTTTCAGAATTCCATATCGTTTTTTATACTGCTACAGACGATTATTTCAGGAGGATTAACATATACGTATTAAACTTCCTGTTGCAGTTTTTTTGTAGATTTATGGATGTACAAAATTATAGCTTTCCAAATATTTTACGCTCTATCTCTTACAATTACAAAAAATAAATTTTTTCGATTTCCCTAAGAGAAAAAGTTATTTAATTTGATTGGAAAACGATTTGATCGTGCGTTTCACGGGAAGTTTTTTAATTACTGTGAACTTTTTCGTACATTTAAAATTTCGAATTTTGGTTAGTCTTCAAAAAAATCTTATAAATGGACTTCACCAATATAAACAAGATTTCTTCAGAGAGTTAATTGTAGCCACTCGAAGGTATTTCTGTATGGAAGAACCTAGTTATTTTTTTGTTCAGTGTCTGTACCTTCTGTGGGTAAAAATATAAAACAAAGCTTGCTACAGACATAATTACAATAAAACAAGAAGAGATCTGCTCTTCTAGCATCTTAGCAGCTATTGTCTGCAAGAAGTACTTAAGTGCTCGAGCAGAACACAAGTTCTACTTCTGGCGTAGTATTTTATGATGTTGCAGCTGCATTGCACACAAGAAAAGACAGATGTAAGCGGCAATTTTTCCCAATTAATTAAAGTTATAACGCTCATCGCTTGTTAGTTTTAGTAGTGTGGATCTAATGCGGAGATATGCCGGAGTTATGGGACGTTCTTCGGCATGCTGGACCTCACACGTGCAATGGGACGTTCTTTACTGCTATCATTTGAGCTTCATACTCTCATTTGTATTATGGGATATGTTTTATGTTACCCATCATCCAGTTTAGTGTTTTGTTTGTTGGAGCGTGAAGCCGAGCACTTCTGCAGCAAACACGACTGGTTGCTGGTACTATTGTACCAATCTCTGCCTAGAAGTAATGAGACTGTGATTGTCCTCGCAGGATATCTATACTTAGTACCGTTGATAAAATAGTAGATAATATTCCATAATGTCGATGTAATTTTTTGTATGCCTGCTAACAGACGTCATGGTGCCTTTTAATGGGGCGTTTTCTTCGTTTTCATGACGATTATTAGCTGTCGAGATAAAATTAAAAACTTCTTTCGCAATCGAAATCAACATGTTCTTCGAAAGGAAAATATGGCGGCACGTAATTACAAAAATTAAATATAATTACCAGTGTTCAACCACGGAATTTCTGAGAATGATAAAATTGTTCTTGTAATTATTATTGTTTAAGAAATTTGTGAATTTATTCCATATTGAGAAGTCATTAAAATTGGGAATAGACCTCACCTCGAACATTTTATTCTTCATTTTTGTGCGAGAATGTTCATATACAAGGGTACTGACAACGTTTTTGGCAATATATTGTGTGGACTTAATAATATAATAGGAAAATTAAAATTCGCAATTTCTGAAACATGCGGTATAATATGTAATTTCACACCCTATAATACTACAGTTCGGAATTGGAAATTAGCTTTTACAAAAAAAATTACCTTTTGTGTGACTGCCATTTCTCTTTTTTGACTATTTGAAAATCTCCTTGATTCTAAAAATATGCCCTATATTTTACATTTTCTCAAATTTTTTTGATTAATCTCGTAAATTTATTGGTATAGCTGGTCTCTATACAGTTTAATCATAATTTATAAAAGTTTTTGAGCAATACTATTTGAAATTAAGAACATTTTGAAATTATTTTCATAAAATTGCACACTAAAAATTCTATGTACTGTTAAATTTTTTTAAGTTTATCGGCTATGGTTACTAGTTTCTGACTAAAAGGAGATTATGTCTGAAAAAATGATTTCTTCGGGTTTAGACCGCGCCATCGCATAATTGATTGGTGCTGACGTTCCGTTAACTGTTGCAGGTAGCGCCACTATCAAAGAGTAATTTACGCGATTTATGGTTGATAAAGCTACATGCAACGGTTATCGAAACGTCAGCGCCAATCAAGCCTACGACGACACGGTGTAAATCCGAAGAGATGACTTCATTAGACACAAACCGCGGGAGATAGCAGTATTTTTGTAGCTCAGTAGTCAAAAATGTCATTGTACTTGAATTAAGATGCTCTACAACAGGACAGTTTACAAATTTTACAATAGTTTAAGATAATTGTATCAAAGAACTATATAACTAACTGAATTCTGGTCTGCACTGTAGCTTATAACCATGCATTTTTAGTATAATTGGACAGCTACAATTTTTCAAAGTATAGTTTGATGAGAAAGGAGAATGTTGATACACGCATAATAATTTGAAGTATGATATACGAGTAATTCATACAAAGTGTTTCACAATGTTTTTATTTTCCTAGTTCAATAACAGTAATCATTCGCATTTTGGAAATAAAAGTTTTCACGTTCAACGACATCTGTGAGTTGGGTTGCCTATTAATATATTTTCAAATATTTAGATTAGGTTACTCTCTATCTTACTGGGGAATCAGTTTTCAGTATATAACGTTGCAATTGGTATTTAATAACTAATAGCAACTACATATTATGCATTCATAAGGTTCAAATTAATTTATACGGGGTAATTTTCTGAAGAATACGTTTCTACAATTCGAAAAATACGCAACCCAATATACATATCACAACCTAGCGCGATGTCTAAATTTTTAATTGACGGTATGATGAATCGGAGACTCATATACATAATACTTTACTTTGGAATTAAGAAATTTCTATACTTTCTATTTGAAATATTTAAACGTAGATATTTATAAATAAGACGTAGTTCGTTTTCTTTCACACTTACTTCATTTAAAAGCTAAGTAAAATGAAATACCAAACATATCAAACAGGCTTTGCTTTATAGTACCCTCAATAAAAATGTAAATATCGCAATATCTTGTGATATGTATTTTGGGTTGCCTATTTTTCGAATGGTGGGCTCGTACATTCGTGAACCACCCAGTCATTAAATTATTGATTTCACGTAATAAAGTAAAAAATCTAATCCTATTATGTCGTTAAATATGGTAGAAGTGAGAGGATGACCATAATAAAAATGCCTCTCTTGCCATTTTGTCTTGATTTACATGATGGCCGGCCTTGTTATTCTAAATAATAGCAGCATTTAAATTAAAAATGCCAGAATAACATAATAAATATAGAAAATAGCGCAAAATTAAGGATCGTACGAGTATAAACAAAGGAGATACACGAGTTAATCGAGTTAGTGGTCTCTCTTGGATGGGTTCATTTGCATACACGAGACAGAGAGAACGTGGTGATTTACGTCTATTATATTGCAGCAGCCAGAATTTTTGCATTTCCTCGATCTATAGTTAAAAATAAGTGCCTGAAGTACACCATGAATACTGTTGCATGACGGCTTTTTCCTCTTTGCGCTCTCAGAGCAAATCAGCAATTAAACGAAGATGGCAGATGGAAAAGGTGTTTATTTCTTTGGTTTTGCACAGCTCGAAGCTCGCTATTAATTTTCTACCTAATTACGTATCGGGTTATTTTAATTGGGCACGTTATGGCTATAATTATTCTAGACCGATCTGTGGTAAGGTTCATAAATTTTGTCACGCCTCTGCTTGTGGTTCAAGGATGGTGATACCGGATTTTACTTGTGCAATAATCGATCTTTAATGCTGTGTATGAATGAAACCACGAAGTACTCAGCGTTTTTGCTTTATAAGAAATATACATTTATAGTATTATATGGTCTGGGAACAATACTACGTATTTTAAAAATACAACATAAAACTAAATGTAAGATACTTTCTAACCCTAATATTCGTGGGGGCAATCCCAAACTAACCAGGCAAACAAAAATCAAATGTAACGTTGTACATCGACTAAGCATTATAATCACTTCCCTGTCTCTCCTGGGGCTTAAAACCGTTTACCGTAACGCGTGACTGCAGCCAATGTAAAAGACAATACGTATAATATTCGACAAAATAAATTGATAACAGAGTCTGGGCATTGTTCCGATTACAATAAATTGAAATAA
Source organism: Limonius californicus (assembly GCA_014611495.1). NCBI lineage: Eukaryota > Metazoa > Arthropoda > Insecta > Coleoptera > Elateridae > Limonius > Limonius californicus. The sequence continues at coordinate 7,743 of JABXWE010014983.1, read as the reverse complement.
ATCTTGAAATTGGGGTTCTGTGTGCATTTTAATCTTAAAGGACAGTAGTTTAAAATATTCTGAAAAAAATCACTAAATTAAGTCCACATATATCGTAACATACGTCGATTTTACTGTATTAAGTCTTTATTAGAATATCAAGTGCAACTGCTATTTATGCTAGCACCGGACGACAATACAAGGGAGATAGAGTCTACTACGCTACGCTTCAGCTACCCATTATTACCTTTAGTCACATATTGGGACGACCTAAAAACTGTTTGGAAAACCACCTAGATGTTATGGTGGTTATTGAGGTTATTGGGGGAGGAGGGTTATTAACAAACAACACAGTAACCTAAGCTATATTAGGTTAGCAACAAATAAATAGCAAACAATGTATTATTATTCTGCACTTTTAGAAGACATTTAATTATTGTGATTCATTAAAATACACAAACATTGATTAAAAACTGGTACAGAAGTGCACATGCAATCATTTCGAAAAGTTGGTATTTACACCGTGTCCCAACTTAATTTGGTAATAAATAAAACAAGATATTGTATATTTATTGAGTAATAAAACAGAATCTGGGGAGATTAGTTTTGAAATTAATATCACATTGAAGAAGTAAGAAATCTAATACAGTATAAACCTACTAAGTCAATTCGCAGACTTTCTCGAGAAATGAACTTTACCTGTGGCACGTGCCAAACCGATTTAGACATTAGTTGCCATGGGAATACAATAAAACGCATTGTAAATCGTTTCTTGTTACTTTTAACAATGAGAATGTCTAAAACGTGGCAAATAATGGGAAAGTAGAACGCTGGAAACACATTGTTTAATACAAAAATTCCCTACATTCTTATACAGTGGGCTTTTCTGTATTCTTTTCGCAAAGGAGGCATATCGATCTCATATTTATTGGAAAACATTTTGCAGCCATTTATAGACTATATTAACAATGCCGGATTAGAAAAATATTAACCATGACTATACAGAAATGATTTAGTATGGCAATAGCACAAAAATTTGAAAATTACGAGCAACTTGTATATTCAAGGATATGCCAGTAGACCGGTTCCTTGAAATGTTCCATGCGTAGTTCCACTATTCACAAACTTTTTTTAATTGGTCCGGAGCACGTACGTCATTCTACCTGCTATAACGCTGTATATGACTCCACCTTACAAAATTTGGATTTTTAATATATATTTTCTAATTAATAAGGGAAAACACATAAATAGAGAGACTTTTACTTGCAAGCGAGTATTATATTTGATAATTTAATAAAAATTAGTGGGTAGCACTGGCGATTCGCTAAGAAGATAAGGCAGCAAACCATCCTCATGGATCTATATTTTTATAAATTTTTATTGGATATTTCTCTCGTTTGTCATTTTAAAGCAGAAACAAAGCATAAGCAATTGTTATTTCGGTCGCTTTCTGATTATAGAATTGGAACCAGCCATTGACTGGTTCCGTTTCTAGTATGAATCACGCAAGCAGGCTTTGCATCGAAGAGAGTCGCATGATGAATAAAATAAGCAACATTTTTAATAACCCTTTTTCACGAAGTTTCTTGAGGAAAATCTTAAAGCTATCAGAAGAAAAATCTTTTCGTAATAACACTGACGCTGTTAATAAAAGAATGATTGACTTATTTGCAAATAAAAAAGAACGTAGAATCGGTTTTATACGTAGTGAAATTTAATAAACGCTTATGTGCTATTGACTGATTCCGTTGCGTAATCTAAAAGGAAAGCATGGTTACCTTCATAAATAATAGTTTCACTGAAAAAATAAAAATTCTATGTTCTTGAATAACTTTTACTCATTTATGACCTTATATCGTCAATATTTACTCGTCAAATACAAATGTTCACGCAATAATCTTTTAAACAGTGTTATACCAATTGGAGAAAGCAATAGTTATGGCAAAAATTAATTATAAACAGATAGGGTGTGGTTTACGGCTTCTGAAAGATGACTTTTTAAATGTTTCTCAAGTGCTGTCGAAATTCTAAAGTTTTAGGAACGTTCAATGATTTTGAACTTCAAGACAACAATTGTGGAACCACCACTGTACAATCCCACGAGTCGCCACTGATCAAAAACTTATTGTTTATACTGGTACAATATCACCTATTTTATATTTTGTTCTTTTTTACAATTTTTAAACTAGAAGTGATTTTTATTTATTATATTATTTTACTAGAACAAGAATGCTTGTTCATTTCCCTATGATAAACAAAAAAAAAAACAAATCTATCAATTTCCTAAATTTTAGTTCTGTGAACGTCTAAACATAGCTACGATTACTACGCGAAAGCAAATTTTGACAGAAACGTAAGTCACGAATTCGACTTACAATCGCTATCGAATTTCAAGCGGGACACTAGAACAAGGAACAATAAATAGTAATTGAACGTTGTAATGAAGAGAACCATTCCTACGCTCTCTCCTGTTATGGATATGCCAGGATTCTTCCAACATCGGTTATAAAATTTACACTAGAAAAATGACATTGTAGATATTTTCTGGCCGTGTTTGTGCCGTTTTGTGTCTGATTCTTATCTTGCCTTATCGTGGGAAATCGTTAAACTATTTCAAATGCAATCGCGTTTGGCGTTGCTAAGGAAAGTGTCGCAAAAAATGGGGCTGGTTGGCTACAACTCGTTTGTTCTGTTTAACGGAAGCTGTTCATCTCGATAGCCGGCTGTATAAAATAACTTCAGTTTGTCGGCTGCTCGCAATTTTCCATAAAATAAGAATCAAATATCTGTCTGATACTTTAAAATTATGGTTGTCGAGTAAGGCAATAGACATATCACTTTATACGGGTGTTAGTTATTGCACTTATTATATTAATTTCTTTAAATGCAATTGCATTACAACGTTCCCGCTTAATATAGCGTATGTGCCGTTATACCAAATTTATATTTGCATTGTTAAAATGCTGGCCAAGTAAGCTGATGCGGAAAATTTCGCATTAGTTACATGGCCAGCATTTTTATTTACGGATGGTAGTTCTAAAAAGAGCTGCTTTTAATAGCAGCAGCGAAAAGATAAATAAAAATTGTAATTATACGGGGGAGTTTCAAATGAAAGTGATTTTGAGGTCCTAAATGTCTGCAGTTATTTAGGTGTAATATTAAGTTATCCGCGTTTACAAACTAATTGCATTTGCAATAATTAATTTTAGTTTAATGTTATAATTATTACTACAGCGTCACAATTACTTAAAAATTTAATTTTAAACAATATTTTTAATTTACTATTTTGATTATATATACTTTAAGTTGGTAGCGGTGCAGCGAGTGGTTTTATTTTTCGGCTCCAATCTGAATGCATCATTGAGCCTCTGTTTAGTAGAAATACAACTGGAACGGTGTGGCAATATAAGTTAGGTAGCAGTGTCATAAAAAATCAAAAACACAAAGATGAGGAAAGGAAACACGTGTGCCACTTTCGGTAAACTAAGGTTAGGAGCGAGCGTTCGCGACAAGGGCGGCGTTGCTAGATTGACCATGCCAAGTGTAAAATAGGGAAAATCGCAGTAATGAGTAAGAAGGGATACAGCAAATAGCGTGAGGTCGATTAGCGAGTATTTTAAAAAGAGAAGAAGAAGTAAAACATCAACAGAACCAGAAAGTCCGCAAGAATCACCAAGTGAATTAGATCTTAGGAGTAAGAAGACATTAAGATCTCATACAAAGAAGGAAAAGGACAAGGACATAGACGAGCAGAAGAGTGGAAACATGAAGGAATTGAAAAAGTTAATTCAAGGGTTAGAGGGTAGACTAGAAGCGCAAGCCAAAATTAAGAAGAAGGACAATATCACAATTAAAGCAAGTGATTTAAACGAAGAAAAAAAATCCTCAGAAAGAAAACAGTAAAGGAATAGTACAAAATGGGTAAAACACAAGGAAGCGACGATTGTAGCAAAATTGGAAAGGTGGAATGAAAAGAGGGAAATAATTAAAAGCAAAAGCAAACCAAATGGTTGCATAGCGAAACACTGCGGACGCCGGTCATACGATATTCGTAGTCCAGCACAATCCGCGCTGGTCAGTACTCGGAAGGGTGGACCAATATAATGGCATATACAACCGGTCGTGCGGAGGGTACGTAAAACCGTCGGTCCCGGTTGTAATACGAACATCTTTGACAATCGTAAACCCTTTAGTAGAACTTCTCTTCTCTGTTCGACGGGTTAGGTTAGCCTCTTGGATGGCATACGTGCAAAGAGGGCTCACAGAGTCTACTCCATTTTAGGTAACTAACAGGCCATTGGCCTATAATTAGAAGAAGAAGAAAAGTAAACTAAAGGCAAGAGAAGAAAGTAGACCGGGAAGAAGAGTTAAAGTGAAACTGGAATGAGGATAGAGGAAAAACTCGAGCTAAAGAGAGGCTTCTCTACAAGTTTAATAAAGAAAGGGGTTGCAAGCATGGTTACAAAGTGGAGAATCAATCCGTATGAAGACGACCGGATTAAAGAAGTAGCTAAAACTTTCGATTGTACCATTGTAATGGCCAGCAACAATACTACAGGTATGCTAGCATGGTGTACAACATTGTAGAATGATGTCACTAAAAAGGCGTACAGTTTCATTTAGCTTGAATATTTACAAGCTTCGATTTCACTTTTATTTTAGATACTCTCTAATGATTATTACCCGAACCGACAACACAATGTTTGACAAATGTTAACCGACTGAACCAGTGTTCACCGCTACAGGTAACATATAAAACCACATAATGTGTTTACGATAAAAAATGCTTTCAACCTACTTCTTCTTCTTCGAATGCTTTCTCTCTTACGAGACGAAGCGATCTTCTCTCCTATGCCTGTGTTGCGCGTTTAAAGTGCCACAGACATAGAGGACCTACAGCTTAACATGGGCTCCATGTCACGTGAAGTGTGAATTTAAAATGTAAACACTTGTACTTCAGAGAAGATTTACTAGGCAGATTACCTCGCTGGGTTGACATTGCCTTGCGAGGGAGAACGGCCGTTAAAAATCCGATGTTCCGGTACTGGAAATTGAACCCAGGATCTTCAGCGTAGCAGTCTAACGCGTTAACCTCTAGCGTACTTAACCGGGACTTTTTTGAACACCGATTATATTCTGCATCTTAAAATATGTATAATCTTCTCGTTAAAGTAATAAAATAAACAAAACTGAAAACTAATTTTGTACGTACAAGAACACGTACAAATGTTCATAAATAAATAAACAATTTAAATTCCAGAAATTCTAAGTATGTTGTTAAATTCAATTAAATAAATGGCTAACAAGATCAGATTTCGCTATAATAATATCCTACATTAGTTAATATAATTAGTGCAATTACTATGATCAATCACGATTCGCATTTTAATATGTTGAGCTTCCTTTAAATAGCACGCTAACGTGCGTGTGTTTCTTGTTGAAAACTCGAATATATATTATCTAGAGCTCTTTGACCTTGAACACTCAAGGAACAGATGGAATTCGAAAAATACACCCATATATGAGAGTGTTAACTTATGAGCTCTATGCTATTCTATTTAGGGGCAACTGGGTCACGGCTTTGCAAAAATGTAGGGCGAAATAATAGCGTACGCAGAGCTGGTTAAGATCCAGTTAACATGCTGTGGCTTCGTGAGATGATTGCTAAATGGATGGTAAATATTCGGTATCCAATTAGAATAAGTATGGGTAATTAATCCTTACATTAAGCAGAAAATTTCCATTATTAATGGTAGTAAAATGTCAAACATACATAATGTGGGTTTAACTTAATAAAATGATACTGCTTAAAATATTGGTGTCCCAGTCAATAATATTATATTACATACAGGGTGTCAATTTGAAAACATAGAATGTGTTACATCTCTGGAAGTAAAAGAGGTATTGAAAATTTCTAGAAACTGCCAAAAGGTGTTACGCACCCCATCAAAGAAATTTCACATGGTAACACCCATCTTGCAATACCTCATTGAAAAGCTCTTACTAAATGCTATTCATTTTTTTAAGATGAACATTGTTGCCACATATTCGTCGGGGAATATGGTTATGGACTACCCTTTGTATAGAAGTTAACATAAATTGTTTCAAAACAATATAAATAAAAACGGAATTCAAAAAACGATTCATTGCAACTATTATATAGGAAAGGTGAAGGATTTGCATCAAAACAGTAAATCACATGGCGATTTAAAAGAACATATGCAAGGCGATAGTCTTAAAAATGCAACGCAGATGGCGTAATAATAGAAGCGGCGAGTGCAGCAAAATATCTTCCACAAACAGCATTAATAAATGTAAATTTAATTATACCTAGAAATTTATTATACCTTTACTTACAGGCTTTTTTAATTTAAAATGTGGCTATGCAACTGAACAATAATTCGGATATTTTATTCTTCTGTCGTACGTAAATAAATAATTGGAGATGGGAAACAGCACGAATAACAGACAACCGATGGACAAAGAGTGTTAGAAGGCCTAGAACTCGAAAGAAGGCCACTGCTGTAGTGGAAAGACGATATAGTGAGGGTAGCAGAAAAATATAAGTGGACGCGACTGCCTCCCTGGACTTTCCCATACTGGAAACTGTTCATATCATCTTTATTTCAAATTATATATATATAAATAATAATTATATATATCAAATTAAGTATTAAATACAAAATTTTGATAAATAATTTATAACTTGGTGTTGTAATACCGGTTAAAGAAATGAATGTAGCGCGACAGTATGGCAATGGTTCTGAACCAAAGTGCGCGGGGCTGTCCGTCCCTGGAAATTATATTTTGTAGGGCATAAAAAATCGATTTTTTTATTTTCGCGGAAAAAAATTCTTTGACGCAAACAAATAACAACCGTTATAATAAAAAAAATATTTTTCTAAAAAAGAGGGGGGAGGAGGCCGGTGCGCTTTCATATATCCACGAGTGTAATATTTCTTTGCATATTCATATGATCCATTACGTACTGAGCGATTCAGTGAAAACCCCAGCTTCCTATCTTTTTCCGTTTATTAATTAAAGGAGTTTGAAGTTTCAAACTTCCAAGCTTCGTAGAGGGCGCCACAGGAAAATTACGGAGTTCTTCAAAAATATATCGATAGCCCCTTGCGAGGTCTATCGACATATCAAGTTTAAAAAAATTCCTTGGAGCAGTTTTTGAGAAATAATTTTTTGAAAATTTCCAAAATTTTGAAAATTCGTAATTTAGGCGCCTTATAATTTTTCAAAAAACTTTTTATATCACCTCATTTTACCCTTCATATACTATTCAGAAAATAAAAATCATTTGAATCGATTCATCCGTTTTCGAGTAATTGGGCGTTAAACTCAAAATTTTTAAAAAATCATAGCGCCCTTCATTTTAAAGCTAGCGAGTTCGGCAAAAAACTAACAGATTTGTCTTATGACCCTCTATCGTTATCCGCGATAAAAGTTTCAAAATTGTAATCACGAAAAAAGTGATACCAAAAAACATGCGTAACTTCCGCTTCCGGTTTCGGATTTTTTTGAAAAGCTTATTTTTTTGATGAATTTTCGATACACCCCCGCATTCCAAAGCGCATCAAAATCGGAGCAATAATTTCGGCTGTAGGAGCGTCACATACGTACATACGTACGTACGTACGTACATACGTACCCACCCACAGACAGACATTTTTTAAAAACCACTTTTTTGGGTTCCTAGAGACCCAAAACGGATATATCCGTTAAAATCTCGATTTAGAAAATTTTCATGATTTC
>JABXWE010014982.1:0-45134 GCA_014611495.1 Limonius californicus | reverse complement strand
TAAGGGGCACCGCAGATATTTGGCGGGACTTCTTACAAGCCTTGTAAGTCTATTCGTTACGAGGCAAGGTTTTAGGATAGCGCTTGAACAACCGTTTTGAGGAAAATAACTCTACTGTTGAATAAAGATGATATGAACAGTTTCCAGTATGGGAAAGTCCAGGGAGGCAGTCGCGTCCACTTATTTGTGATTGCAACTTCTAGCGGTAAACATAATAAAAAATATATATATTGCAAAAAATCTAGAGCTCAGCAATCCTCGCCGTTTGTTCTCAAACGCCCTGCTGAACTTTCTTAAGGTCTCCCCATATACGTTTGCATTAATTATCGTACCATGTTCTAGAAAATCAGCCACCAATACACCTTTCTTGCCCTGAAAACAACCATAACCTTTTTACTTTCCCATACCTTATAGGTATAGGGTTTCATGAATTCAATACTTACCCTATACCTATAAGGTATGGGAAAGTAAAAATTGGAAATTAAACCTCCAGGCATCACCCAAACAATATTAATGCCGCATCTCGACAACACAAGCAGCCTTTGAACTGTATATTGCGAAGCTAGAAACAGCGCCATTCGCTGATTCTAATTTAATTTGACTGACATTTCAATGTTAAAATATAAGCCATATTAAAATAAATTCCATTTACATTGGGTTGTCAGAAGAATCTGTTTACGACCTTTTTTTCGGAACGTGTAACTTCCAGCAAATGAAATTTGTGGCTGCAAGACGAAAACAGCCTTGTAATAAATTTCTTTCGCCCACCTCCAAAATCCCGATGGCTTTTTTGTGTACTACACTAATGAAGCGCGCCCATTATACACATATTACACGGAATGCTGCATTAATCAGCCACTAGAAAGATCGCTCTCGGAGGCCCTGTAGTTATTACAACCTGCGTGCCGAATTTTGGGCAAACGACCTATGAAAGGTGGGGCCTTACGCTTCCGAAATTCATTTAATTATGCACAAGAGATTTCGCTGTCAATAGCTTGCGTGGTCTTCCTGTTTCACACACCCAACGTGACTCAATGCGCACCTAATGACAGTTGCAAATGAATAATTGGGGAAGTAATCAAAAATAAGCCAAAAGAAACCTACGTTGATGATATATATTGGGATTTAATTTAGTTTCACCTTGCTACAAAGTACTTTCCTTTGAAATCATAAGGAATAGCTTCCCATTGTCAAAATGTATCTAATTTTCTTAATATTTGATCAATGCCAAGGCAAAGAGCATACCAGCAACGAATGTGGCACAACTCAGCTAAGCTAATATTTCTCTAACAGACGACCTTTGTTTTTGGGAACGATAAAGAATGTAATACCACTGAAAGCACACCAAAAAGGCTGCATTAGATTTTGAATTCCAGGATAGTTTAGAATCCCCTTAGACACTGTCATTAGAAGTACATTTTCAGGCAGAATCCAAATTACGCAGAGCAGCCATGAAGAGGGTTAATTGCGGCATTTTGACAGAAGAGATAAGTTCTGATTGCTGTACAGAATATTAATTGAATGGGGTAAGATTTGGCTACAAAGTTCTGAATTTTATGCAAAATCAAAGTTGCAAATTATTACTTCCAGTTAAAACAAAGCAAGAATTGTAAAGTAACTCAAAAAAAGTAAAACGCCATTACAAACTTTAGTAAAAACGAAACGTCTAGGCTAAAGGAGTTTCCTAAAAAAATCGCAATGATATTTTAACAAACATTTGGCTAGTGTATGTATTTTGGATTTATTCATAATTTATAAATACCGACAGGCCACTATATTATTTTGTATCTGTTCGAGGGCAACATGAAAAAGGTTGAATACCCCAAACAACCCTTTTGTAAATTAATGGTAGAAGATCGCCCTAAAATCTACCTTCCAACAATGATGACAAGTTGCAGTAGCAAAAATGCAGCGCATTGTCTAATTGGAGAATTTTAGTTTAATGTTAGAACAGATGCTACTTCCCTCAACTAACTGCAAGCCCTGCATTTCCTTCCCAAATCGAAGTACAGGATATATTAAACTTCCAAGCACGCAAAAGAACACTTCCCTGTTATTACTGTTCTTGCATGGCACTACTGAAGTGTTCACAAGCTTTTTTAGTGCCCGTCCATCGTGTTATGGTTACTTAAACCGTTCGTGCTCCCGTTATGCAGATTAAACGGTCTATTTGCCAATAATACGATAACAAAGACATTCGTAATGGCATAGTAAACAACGTTCACCAGTTTTAGGCTACATTTACCATAATTTATGAACATAACCGCACCACGCACGAAAATCAAGGCCGCTATAGTTTCTTATATTGGACGAAAAATTTATTTCGGTCTTCGTTTTGTTACTATTTGGCTTACCATTTTCGTCCTGCATTTGGACTAGATTAATCCAGTTGAGCTTACCTGAAACAGAATAAAAAAATTAATACGCCATTAAGTAAATAACAAAATGAAAAGGCTAGGATTACGTCGGAAGCTGACCAGATAAAACAGATTCAGCCCATGTTGTCGTAAAGTACAGAAGCGAAGGCAGTGCTGTTTCGCAACAGGAAAGAGGATGGCTGATGTACTGAATTATGGATCAATCGAAAAACGAATATGCAAGGAAATCGGATTCGCCCCTCATGAATTTATAATGTACATTCTGGGCTGTATTCACTACAGAAAAATGAAGGCGCTCTTCAAAAGTTATAGGAGGGCTTGAACAAAATAGACTCTTAGCAAGCGTAACAGACAATCGGTTTGTTTGAGCTAAAGCATATTGTTTGTTGAATTATATCACTTTGAGGACGTGCTATGCTAAAAGGGCGCAGTAGACCCACAAATTACAATTTTAAAAAAATCAAAAAAAAATCTATTAATTAAACATTGCTGATCAATATCAGTTTTCTGATTAACACTTTTTCCTGTCAATAGAAGCATTTACTTATAACTATCACATTCTGCTAATTAGAAATTTCTTCTATGAATTAACAGACTAATCCATGAAGCCAGATATTACCGTTAAATGACAAACATTTCCGTAGGCTATCGGATTATTCTATCAGGTAATACTTTTCACTGACAAACGATAGAATAAACTGTAAATCGGAAAATTTGACAGCAACTGATTGATAACTACTCGATCAATTAAAAAGTGATGCAGCTAAATTGCCAAAATAATTAGTACTTTTTAGGTTACTTAGTTCATTAATCTGTGAGCTAGCTATGTTCTAATTCATTTGACAGCTCTTTTCGTTAATTAACTGCCAGTTGTCACTTTTGTGTAAAAGTGTCTAATTCATTGATGTTTTTTTCTATAAACTGTCAAATTTTCATGGTAATTGTCAACAATTCTGTTAAAGAACACTAATTTATCAGCAATTCATATATAAATCCGTAAACTGGCAGACTTTCCAAAAATAACATTGACCGTCAGAGTTTACTGTCAAGCAATAGTTTTTATTGTCAACTGTTATGATGAACTGTGGATCGTCAAATTTGTCAGCGCGTTTTTAATAATAAAGGATTAATTTATTGATCAATACATATTGCACGTAACAACTAATATTCGCCTCTCTCCATTCATTGAAAATGATCTAAATCTAGATTGGTTGGTTAACCAAGACTTTGATTACATAGGCTAATTGGTTAATCTGAATTGGTAATCTTTGTCGCAGTAATTAGTATCGTTTTTTCTGTATTTTCCTGTTAATTGTTAATATTTCTTTGTGAATTATACTTTTCATTAGCGATTGACAGATTAGAGACTAATTAAAGACTTGTTGACAATCAGATTTTTCTGTCAACTAATACTTTTTCCTGCCAACTGAAATGGTGTCGAAAATTAATTTAATAATTGACATTTCATCCAAGTTACAATTGATGCCTTTTTCAATCAAAAAAATGTTCCAGCCAAGTTGTGTTAGTTAATCATGTTGGCTAATTGCTTAATCTACTGACTGACAATTTTTGAGTGAATTTGATTGATCCTTCCGTTAATTAGCAGATTATTTTCAACTGTAAAAGTCACAAATGAACCAGTTAATATATCTTTTTCTGTCCACTGACATATTTTACACTTAATTGTCAATATTCCTTTGTCAGTCCTTCCATTAATTAGCAGATTATTTTTAGTTGTAGAAGTCAGAACCAGTTAATATATATTTTTCTGTCAACTGACATATTTTATACTTAATTGCCAATATTCCTTTGTCAGTCCTTGCATCAATTAGGATTATTTTCAATTGTAAAAGTCAGAAATGAACCAGTTAACACATATATCTTTTTCTGCCAACGGACATATTTTAGACTAAATTGTCAATATTCCTTTGTCAGTCCTTCCATTAATTAGCAAATTATTTTCAGTTGTAAAAGTCAGATATGAGCCAGTTAATATATCTTTTTTGTCAACACACATATTTTATGCTTATTTGTCAATATTGCTGTGTCAGTCCTTCCATCAATGAGGATTATTTTCAGTTGTAAGTCAGAATTGAACCACTTAATATATCTTTTTCTGGCCACTGACATATTTTACACTTAATTAATTATCAATATTCGTTTATAAGTTTTTCCATCAATTAGGATTATTTTCAGTTGTAAGTCAGAAATGAACCAGTTAATATATCTTTTTCCGTCCACTGACATATTTTACACTTAATTGTCAATACTCCTTTGTCAGTCCTTCCATTAATTAGCAGATTATTTTAAGTTGTAAAATTCAAATATGAGCCAGTTAATAGGTATATCCTTTTCTGTTCATTGACATATTTTTCACTTAATTGTCAATATTCCTTTGTCAATCCTTCTATCAATTAGGATTATTTTCAGTTGTAAAAGTCAGAAATGAAGCGGTCAATATATCTTTCAGCTCCATGTCAGATGATGATGATGATGATGACTGTCAATTGACATATTTTACACAAAATTGTCAATATTCCTTTGTCAGTCCTACCATCAATTAGGATTATTTTCAGTTGTAAAAGCCAGAAATGAGCCAGTTAATATATCTTTTTCTATCATTTGACATATTTTATACTTAATTTTCGATATTCCTTTGTCAGTTCTGCCATTAATTAGCATATCATTTTCAGTTGTAAAAGTCAAAAATTAACCAGATAATATGTTTTTTTGTTAACTGACATATTTTACACTTTATTATCAATATTCATATGTCAGTTACCATTTCCTATTAGCTACTGCCTGTTAAGTTGGTCAAATAACAGATAATCCTATAGACTGTCAACATTTTCTATGGAGTAATATTTTTTGTTTGTGTATCACAAATAATCGCATTATCAAAATATTAATTTATTAATCTGTACTTCGTCCAAATTTGATACTATTATCAGTGAATTAGAAAATTCTATCTAAATCTGTTACTTAATTGGCATATTTTAGATTGGTCAATTGATCATATAACCGACATCTCCGTTACATTCTGTTGACTAACCAGTTAGTGGGCATCTTTTTCTACCAACTGACAGATAATCCTAATAGGTATCAATCCTTTATTAATTATCGTTATTCGTTCAGAGTGTGACAGATTATTCTATCACTTGACAGGCTTTCTATCGCAACATAGATGAACTCTTGAACTAACATTAGTTTCTGCCAATTTACATATTTCAGTCGTTTAACTTTCGCTGTCACGTAGTTAATTCATCTACTAATTAGTAGCCTTTCAGTTTATAAGCTAGACCTGTTAGCAGAAGCAGGACAAGCGAAAAATTCAGCTATCAATTAATATCTGTTTCTATTAACTAACTCATTTTGCTATTTACTATCAATTTTCCTTTCACTTGACAGAATAATATGTTAACTAGACGTTTCTGTAGCAAATGTATAATAATTAATATTATCTTTGAGATATCTTCTTGTTGGTACAGTTTTTTCTACTAACTAGCAAATTGGTATGTGAAAAGTATGATTACTGAACAAATTTTTTTAGCCAACTATTTTATATCAAGCAGCAGATTAAAGAACAAATAACTAATATGTCAACTGACAAAAGAAATAATTATCAATTCACAAACAATTTTTATTCTACCAATTACTATAACGATTTCAGTAGTAAGTTCATCCCATAATAAGATAAATCATAAATTGACAAATTGATTTATTCAGGGCGGTAGAACAAGTATCAGTTGACATGTTGATCAACTAATTTCCCGAATGAACCGTCAATTGATAAAATCTGTCAGTGGAGAAACAACAGGGTTAATTGACAGAAAACTCTTCCTATTCATGCAAACACTAGGAAAAGCGTCAGTTGACCAATTCATCGTCAAGTGGAAGTAATATCCGCCAATTTCCTGATTAATCTATTAGTATCATTTGGCAGGTTAACCGATATAATATAATAATGCAGTTTCAATTTCTTCCGGGCACAAGAAAAAATATGAAGTGACAGTTTATTAAGATGAACTGTCAACTGTTAAAAAAGTTAATTTAACGACTGATAAAAGCATCCGCTGACGGCAAAATAGTTTGACCAACAGACAATTAATTACTGTTGTCAATTAATTAAATGACAAGATAAACTGACAATCTGTGAATGGACACAGACATAAGGGCCAATTAACAAGGACATTTAATAATAATTGTGAATGTTTTGGATAAAGTAACAACTGAAATATTAATATATAATTTATAAGATAACTGGCAAACTAATCTGTCAACAGAAACGTTTTTTCTTAATTTTAAATTGCAGCAGTCGTAAACCATAGCTGTCAAAATAGTTGAAAATAAAAATCTAGACATTTTCAAGCCTGCTTCAAATAATCAATAACAACTGCGAAAACATCATCAATAACGAATGAACAGTTTGATCCTTTCGAAAATGATTTATCACTGAGTGGCATAAATAACGCCCCTCTTGCTCTAAAATTGCTTTCAGCATTAAATGTTCTGGAACTAATAAAAATGAACACCACGTAGACATTTTCAGTTGAATGTTTGCGAGGATCTTAGCGTTTTTTATAGATCTGGACGTAAAATCATAAATTTCTGGGAATAAAACCACACAATGTTCATTATCGCAACTGATATCAGTATTAAATTTAACATGAAATATCGTGATAACCGTCTCGTGTTCTCGTTAACATAATTATGTAGTAGACTAATTAACGTCTCTAATTTACCACACACTTTGCTCATCCACTAGCATGAAATACAAGCATACATATTTATCAAAATGTTTTCAACTGTAGCTTTAAGAAAGCCTACACAAAGCGAAATCTATTTTCAGATTGCAGAAAGTGGAAATATTGAATAACTGTCTTTCAAAATAACTAAATCTTCCCACATAATACAGAAAGAAGTTTCTGTACAACATGACCATAAAAGCGATAAGCACGTATCAGAGAATTCATCTTGGTGGTTTAATCTTATATCTTTTTTCTAAATAAGATTATCCGTTTCGACATTATATTTGTTAAGAGCAAACTGAATATTCATATTTCCATATAACAGCAATGTGATACAAATCTCATAATCCGACTACACGTGCAAAATGTGTACGATATGTGGTACTGTGTCTTCAGAACAAGGGCCCCATCGCGTTGCCAAGCAACGCACCCGCACCCGGAGTCAGCCGCCATAGCAACGATCCGGGTCCGGGTCCGGGCACCACCTGATTGCGTTCGTCACACTTCTGTACGAGGGGTTTCCACCGCGAGGGTGCTGAATATTATTTATAGCAGCTTTATTTACTTCTTTCGGAAGAGTTCTGCTAATTAAAGTTCGAACTCGTCATTTAAACTTAGGTAATTGGAGATGAGTAGAGAAATAATTAAGGAATGTTTTTCGCATTCCTCCGGGATAGGAGTTGTTACGGCAAAGGCCCTGACAATCTAGAATGCGGGTGTATTCCCAGTCGAAGCTGTTAAATGTTGAACGTGATTCCCTTTCTAAATGGATTTCGGGATAACGTGTTCATGTTGGGGAAGTTGCGACGTCGTTCCTACATCCAGAAATTTCGACGTGCTGTCCCTTATCGCCAACCAATTCATATACGCTAGTTTAAAACTACAAATAATACCAAGTTCATACAACCTATGGAAATATATTTACAATTATATAAATGAAAATCATTTGTTCTCACAGGATAGGTCAATAATATAATTATCAACAAACAAGGTCAAGTAAAATTTAAAGATTTCGTTTTTATCGTTTTCATCTGACACGGCCCGGTACATTTCTATGGTCATAGTTAAATTAACTAATAGTAATACAATTAGGAAACAACACCGTGATTTATATATGAGTGGGAACGGACAGCAGAAGAACACACACCGCAATTCAGAAAGCATGACATGTGTATTTTCATTCCATGTACAATTCAACAATATATGTACAAGCTAAGCTCGATTTTAGACGGATTACTCGGTACGGCCTGATATGTTAAACTAGATGGTGGTATGTATGTATAAATTCCGATCTCATAAGCTTATTGTCTTAGTAAACATAGTCGGACACCCTTTCTTTTCATAGTTTAGTTTAGTTCAGATGAGCAAAAAATAACGTAATAATTTAATTCGGCACGGCCAACGATTTGATCTCGCAAGAGCTACACTTAAAAAACGAATTAACCACAGCAGATAAATTAAAACTGCACACTCTGCTATTGTTACACAAGGCTTGGCAATTTATACATTTAAAGGAATTTCAGTGCGACACGGCTTACTATAGCTTACTTGTAAGGTCACACTAAAATTAGAATTTAATTCTACATACAATTAAATCCCATATAAGCCGAACATAAAATGTTAACCTAAAGTAATCCTGATCGCTAGTCTACAATGATACCCGTTAACCGTACAAATCATAGGATATAATTAAATAAATTTCATGAAATATAATCCGACACGGTAAGGTATATAATTTTTGTTCGTAAATAGGTAGTACTTTCGTCTGGCACAATCTCTGAAATGTCTAGTAAATTTGATATGAAGAGAATTAAATCTAATTTGTTACGAAAACGTATTTCGAAGTTAATATACCAGTTGGGAATCCGAAACGGTTTGGCTTATTCTGACCTACTATGAAAAATAAATTTTCGGTAGGCTTGTTAAAAACACAACAATTAGTAATTTACACGGTCTGTAAAAGCTGAGTTTCATATAAGATCTGCATTCAATCGAATTATAAGATAATTAATTCAACGTGATTCGGTCATTCTAAGATTGTGTTTGGATATTAAATGGTCCGGCACGGTTAGTTTAGATTTTAATCAGCTCCCAACAAAATGAGGCGCATACATAATGAAGTAGCAGTTTACTGCAGCTTAAAATGTCATTTTAATCTCCATCTAACGAAAACTAAATTTTAAAGTAAATAATACAGTACAGCGTGGTAAGTCAAACACCAAGCTATAGTCACTGGAAACAACACCACGTGACTTAACGAAATTCTACATTTATGGCGAAATAAACATTTGGTTACATGCAATATCTAAAATGCCATTTCCGACTTACATTTAATCCTTATGTAAGTAATTAGGCACGGTACGGTAAACCAAATTATTATTTCATCATATTATTTGGATATATAGGTAGCAGCAAAATGTTATTTCAAACTTAACACAGCTGAAACTCAATTTTAAAGAAAATATTCAATACGGTTAGATAAATCGAAGATCAAGCTTAGATACAGGTCATTGTAGGCAAGCCAGTGGGACGTTTAGTCTCTAACCTAAACTCTGCTTGTTAACAATAAACTTACAAGAAAATAGATTAACAATTAACTTGCAATAAAATAGAAAATTGGTTTGATACAATGTTAAAGATCCTATTACGGGCTTTCTATAAACAAAATTATGTCTTAAACAATCCGGCACGGCCCGGTTAGCCAAAGTCAGTAGTTATACTGATATAAGAATATCAGTTTAGCTGTATGGAGCCTCTAATACGATCCAAATTCAAATAAGCGTCTAATAAACAGGCAACTTAGGGTCGCAGACCCGCTAAAACCTCATTCCAGACCTAACAAGCTTGGATGTAATTAATATTTCACTCATTCTTCGTATATTATCTCTACTGTACTCTTACCGAAGAAGAAATTTCGTTCTACACAGTGTGTAAAATGTAATTTTTAAGTCAAAATTAAATCTTAAAGTAATTCGGCACGGTCCGGTAAATCAATGCTTATACTATTTGAATATAACCTTTAGCAAACTTAAATAAGCTCATAATCAAGAAGCAATTTAATGAGGCATTGCCAGTAACAAGATATTTAAGTCCGGATACCTATAAAATCAATTCTTGATTTTAGTATCTCGGCACGGCACGGCACATACAATGTAACCAGTTTACAATCTAATCTTTTGGACTATACGTTGATCATTGCTTTAGAAATTTAGTGGTAATATAAGTTTGTTTGCAGAAATACGTGGTAGCTATCGAAAAACAGTCCCCTAGAAGCTTCAAGCATATAAAGGCAAAATTTATGGGGTGCGAAAATCCAAGAGTAGCAATTCCTGATTTTTATACAACAAAATTCCCCAACAATGCCCTTTTCATAGGCTTTTCCGAATCGCTTTGTTTACGTATTCCGATCTAATCGGCTATCAATATTATTGATAGGTATTTATTCAATAATGACCTCCGATATTGTACGTTTTTACGACGTAGTAAAGGGGCATGTAGCTCGATAAACGTCGATTTTACTATCGAGCCTTTACGGATATTTGCCTGGTATCCCCAAGTTATCTGCGATTTACTTTCTTTTCAACATTCGCACCAAAACTAAACGCTAATACACAATGTCTTAAAATATTCAACGACGCTTTAAAATTTTAAGTGCCACGCAATCTCAGCTTAAACGTAGCCCCAGATTGTATTTATGAACCAACTTTAAATGAATTTTCGAAAATATTCCTTATTTGAGATGTTTTGGTTCAGGACAGCAAAATGGTAAATTATCTCGCTCAATTTTTAACGGTTATCTGGTAGTCCGTTAATTAAACGTTAGCAACTTAAAGCAATTCAGGTGGGTGATATATACAATTAATTGCTAGGTACATCGAACGCCCATTTTAAATTACACTTCCAGGCACCATTATTAATACAAGCATTTACATAATATTTAATCTTTCACACGCCCACGAATTGAACATCATTGAGGCGGTAATTTGCATACTTTGCCAGCGAGGAAGAAACTCAGCAATGCAAAATCTCGATAGGATTTTCATAAGATTATACAATCATTACAATTTCCGCTTTCTTTTCAAAAGCACTTAGCTTGGCCACTTGCTTTGCGCTCGTTTTAAAAGAAGAATTAGCGTACCTGAAGTTTAATTAATACGGTTCTGCGCTTTCGAAACTGATTACAAGCCGCACTGTTGTAATATAGAGCTCGCTATTAGTAGTATGCTTAATTAAGAAATGGTAGGAACAACACATTATTAAATTATTTAAATTATTAAAAGTCAACATGTAAGACATGGTTTTTAATTTTAACACTGGATTAATTAAACGTAGGAAGACTAGTAGCAGACCGTTTTACATAAACGACATATAGTGTTCTCCATTATTCATAACAAGCCCAGTAATGGTCCAAAAACTATGAATTTACATAACTAATTGGAAATAAAAACAGAAAACATTTTTAAAATCTGTCCATAACTGTGGGAAGGGATTATAATGCAACAAACACAACCTAAAACAGCTACTTGAAGCATTTTCCTTAAACAGATCCCCTACTTTGCATGATTCTCATGGTCGAACGACCAATTTATTCAGAAAAAGAAACCCAAAAAATAAGCTATTTCAACGGGAGACAAGAAAATCCGATCAGTCCTTCTGATCAATTTAAAGCTGTCACTCTACTCAAATGCAGACGGCTAAAGGAAATGAATATCCCACCGGGAAGGTGGGGCGTGTCGGACAAATTAATTCCAAATTGCTTCCACACGAACAAATCGATTCGACTACAGACAGAAACTTTGTTTCCAATTTAATTCAACCTGTGGCACACTGGAGTTTGTATCATGTGTTACAAGTTTGTTCAGGCTTACTCATTTGTAACGAAGATGAATGCTACGTCACTGTTTCGGGTTTGTATCTCTGTGTGCTGAAACGCCGATTAAGTGGCAGGAAACCGTATTTTATTTTATTATTTTAAAGAATCTGGTTTGTAAAATATTCATGAGAAGTAAACGATCTAACTTGGGAGTTAAATGGCCAGGTAATAGTTGTTGCGATAATAATCATTAGGAAGGTTATGTCGCGTTTTAGACGAAATAATAATAACAGCTATTAAAAGAAACCTGTAAGCAGCAGTTAATAATATACGTATCCATGTGAGAGATTGAGGCTTTAAATCCTGATTTTAATTAAACTGTAATATCTTCCAGATTTCAAATAAAATAGGTAAGATTATTCTTTAACGCTCTAAACCTCCACTATAGCCATTTCTATTACAATGCAGCTTACATTTTTCGTCTTTATAGAAAAATAATTTCAGACTTTTTTATAACTTTCACCACATCTCTCCTCAATCTCCCACCTTATATCCATTCGCTCTCTCGCACTAACCACGCCCCACCTACATCTTCTTCTACTCTTGTGTCTCCTCTACACTTTCCCCCAACTACCACAACATCAGTGTGTTTAATCTCCCACCTTATATCCATTCCCTGTCTCGCACTAACCACGCCGCACCTAAATCTTCTTCTACCCTTGTCTACACTTTCCCCCAACTACAACAACATCAGTATGTTCAATTTCCCACCTTATATCCATTCGCTCTTTTGCACTAACCACGCCCCACCTACATCTTCTCCTACCCTTATGTCTCCTCTACACTCTCCCCCAACTACCACAACATCAGTCATCAGTGTGTTTAATCTCCCACCTTATATCCATTCGCTGTCTCGCACTAACCACGCCCCACCTCCATCTTCTCCTACCCGTTATGTCTCCCTACACTTCCGCCCAACTAACCACAACATCAGTGTTGTTTAATTCTCCCATCCTTATATCCATTCGCTGTCTCGCACTAAACCACTGCTCACCTACATCCTTTTTTTCCCCCTCTTCTCCTACCCTTATGTCTTCTCTAACCTCTCCCCCAAGTACCACAACATCAGTGTGTTCAATCTGTCACCTTATACCAATTCGCTCTCTCGCACTAACCATGCCTCACCTACATCTTCTCCTACCCTTATGTTTTCTCTAAACTCTCCCACAAGTACCACAACATCAGTGTGTTCAATCTCCCACCTTATACCAATTCGGTCTCTCGCACTAACCACGCCTCACCTACATCTTCTCCTACCCTTATGTCTTCTCTAAACTCTCCCCCAAGTACCACAACATCAGTGTGTTCAATCTCTCACCTTATACCAATTCGCTCTCTCGCACTAACCATGCCTCACCTACATCTTCTCCTACCCTTATGTCTTCTCTAACCTCTCCCCCAAGTACCACAACATCAGTGTGTTCAATCTCTCACCTTATACCAATTCGCTCTCTCGCACTAACCATGCCTCACCTACATCTTCTCCTACCCTTATGTATCCTCTACACTCTCCCCCAACTACCACAACATCAGTGTGTTTAATCTCCCACCTTATATTCATTCGGTCTCTCGCACTAATCACTTCCCATCTACATTGTCTCCTATCCTTCTGTCTCCTCTACACTCTCCTCCAATTACCACAACATCAGTGCGTTTAATCTCCCACCTTATATCCATTCGCCCTCTCGCACTAATCACACGCCACCTACATCTTCTCCTACCCTTACGGTTCCTCAACACTCTCCCCCAATTACCACAACATCAGTGTGTTCAATCTCCCACCATATATCCATTCGCTCTTTCGCACTAACTACTTCCCACCTACATTTGCTCCTACCCTTCTGTCTGCTCTACTCTCCCCCAATTACCACATCAGTGTGTTCACTCCCTTTTTTATTATTTCCCTTCTACTTTCTCTATTCGACAGTTGCTTTGGTCATTTTAATTACCATTAGTAGATGGTTTCTGCTCCCCCCCCCCTCGTTGCTAACTACCACGTCATTCTATCTACTGTTCTATTATCTCCTTTATGTATAGACTTCTATGTACCTTCACCTATGTGCTATTTCTATCGTTCTTTTTTGCCCATTACTAAACCGTTCCTCCGCCCCTTCTAGTTAATTCCCCCGTTCATCCACGCTTTTTCATCTCCTCGAAGCCTTAGCCAACTACTACGTTATTCTACTTCTCATTCCATCATCTATTGATTATCACTGTCTTGTGTGTTTCCTGTTGTACCTTATATATATACCTTCTCCTCAGTTCTCTTTTTATTGTCCCTCCTTGTTAACTACTAGATGGTTCACCCCACACCCTGGTTTTTGCGTCTTCACCTCACCTACTTGCTACTACTGCGAAATTATTCGTCTTCCCTCTTCATCATCCAATCGTTCTTCTTTGTATTTCCCTAATAAGTAGGACCTCGGTTTCACTATTTTCTTCTATGCCAATTTACTAAATCCGCCCTCTTCTTTCTTCTTCATCTATTCTGTACCGTATGTATCGTCATCTTCGTTTCCCTCTATCATTTCTATCTACTGTTTCTATGATTCTTTACGTACTCTTCATGTCATCTCGTAAGCACTCTTTGTATCTTCCCGCCTTACTATCTAGATAGAGGCAACGGTGTAGTTGCCTCTATCTATTTTCCTCGTCTGCTCTTTTTTCTCTACATCTGCACGTGATACATCTTATTTAGCCAGTTATTAACTCGTTTCCAATCTTTCATCCTCTCTATTTCCTCTGCTTTCTACCATCTCTTCCTGCTAACTCGTAATTTGTTGCTTCTGCCCTTTCGCCCACTTTTTGAGCTCTGGCACGTCTCGTACCCACCATTATAATTCCTCTATGCCGACGATTAAATTGCTTCTGTCCCCTCTCATTCACCATTCTCTCCTAAACTACTCCTTCCATATTAAGCATTTGGTACATATTCCTTACGATCTTCTGTTTTATTTATTATTTAGTGTCTATGTATACAATTCCTTTGACCAATTTACTGAATTCTTCCTTTTCTCTTTTTCGTGTATTTTCGACCTTTTGTTTCTATCTGCTTTTTCTAAACCCTTACTTCCGCTCTATAACGTCCAGTACTATTTCGATATTCTCTCCTTACCAACTATTGTATCGTTTCCTTTGCTCTCTCCTCTGTGTTGATCATACAGTTACTCTCTGCCAATTATTAAATCGATCGTGTTGCCGCTAGTTTATCCACTCTTGACACCCTACACGATCTTTCTATTATCTCTCCTTACTAACCACGAAACTGTTTCCTCCATATTCTCTTTTTTATCACTCTCTGCGCTCTTCATGCAGCCCTTCCTTTTCAATTACTATTTCGTTCTTCTTTCTTCTCCACCTGCTACGTTCTATTGTCTATATCGTTCACTCTTTGTCCTACCTATTCTTCCTTGTTCTTTCTGTCACTCCTTTTCTGTTATGTATAGTCTCTGCACCGTGCTCTTTCTATTGTCGTTCTTTGCAAACCACTATTCTGTTATCGCCTCTTTAATTCCTGTCTTCTCCTCTGTGCTAGACGCGCCCAACTTTTGTATATTATCTACTATGCGTCCTTTCTATTCTATTTCTATGGTGAAGTATGATTGCCTCTCTACACTTGCGTCGTTCTCCTTGTTAACTACTAGTTCATACCTTATACACTCTCCAGCGTCTCCCTTTTCTTCTCTGTATCTTTTAATTTGTAAATATTCGATACAGTTTTCTCTTCAGCCTATTTCACTCACTCGCTGATCTAATTTCGTCCATTTTGTGCTCTTTCTATCATTCCCTACCGTCTAGTTAAACCGCCTCTTCGTATTCGTTCTTGCGATCCTCTTCTGTTAATGCTATTTTTTAAGTGTTTCCCTCCATGTTTTTCCAATAATCATTTATTAACTTCTAGAATCTATATGGGCCCCCCTTACCATTTTTTTCGATAATACTCTGCTTCATCATCCCACTATTAGTCTCATGTATTTCTCCTTTTATAAGATTGTTATGACCTCCTTCGCACATTTTTGCAATTTTCCTCCTTTTTCTTTTATTTTAGACACAAGCCTGTTTTTCTTCACACGTTTACGGTGATTCTTCTGAGGTTGTTTTCCAACTTTCCGCCAATCTCTTTGTTAGCCTTCCGGGGTTTCCTTTACCTAGTGGTTTCAGGTATGTTGTAATTTTTATTAGACGGTTGTTGTTTGCTCTTTTAATGTACTGACCTTCTGTTTTTAACGAATTTTCCGATGGCTAATATTTGACATGGTTCTCTTACGTCCTCATTACTAATTCAATCCGTTCTTGTTTTGCCAATTCTTGATTTCCAATAAATAAATTATTATCAGAAATTCGTAACTGTCTTCGTTCCTAAAAGTTCCAACATATTGTAATTTAAAAATATACATATCTAACTTCAAGACAACAGATACTAAAACGGTTTTACTGAAATAAGCTTCGCTTTGAAAGGCAGCTAAGAGGTTATCACCGAAATCCCGTGCTTGACAGGAATAAGTTCCACGCGTCGTGTTCATAAAATTGGCGTTTGCTTTAAATTAAGGCATGACATGTGAAGCTTACAAAAGGAAAACCTTTCTTCGAAGAACTTAGTATTCTGACATTCGGTTTGAATTGGAAACCTTAGAAACCCTTCAGAGAATACATGTTACTAAAAATATCAAGGAATATTCTACAATCGTCATTTTATTTATGTACCTACTAAATGGCATGTTAAGTACATTTGTAATCACTCGTCACGGGAAAAAAACCTGCTAGATTAGGAAGCTCCAGATGTTTTGTAGCCAAAAATACTTAAATGTCATACTTTTTGTGAGAACAGAATTAGCAGCCGAAGAGCATGAGAAGCAGCCTAAAAGTTGCATGCTCGCTATTCCCCATTCATTAATGAATCAATCAATCTCAATTTACCAACAAATAACTTGTTCAGAAATTAAAACAGGGTCTCACGTTACCTACTGTGTTTTTTATTCCCAGACAGACATTCATCAATTCAATGTGGTTAAATTAATGATGAATATAATACCCACATAAAATTTAATAACGCACTGTGGAAATACATAATACATTGTCTTGTAACAAAACAAAATTGAATATATACGGATAAAATTAATGTCAATAATAATTAGAATAGTTTAGTCAGCCACATTATTTCAATTACTTGAAAATCAATCAACAAGTAAATACATCTATAAATAAACATCATTTAGGTTGATTTCGACGTACAGTTTAATTTGTTCTGATCGTCTCCAAATTTGCTGTGTAAACTCTAATTGAAACCCACAGCTTCCGCCTCATTTATTAAGAGTTAATGAATTCCGCTGCAAAAACCGTGTGCCAAAAGACGAGTAACGAACAAACTTTTGAATAATTTATTAACGAACGGTGAGGAACATAAATCTTCCTTTAAATTGATCAAGGGGTGGCCGTCTACCGGCGAGCCCATACGGGCTTTAATGTAAAAGCTTGTTAATTCTCACGAACTGAGTCACAATTGCTATCCGAGATTTCTCTCTTCAATCACGCTCAAACCGTAGTGATTTAGTGTTGCTTAATTAATGTTAAGCTCGACCTTCCTCCTCCAGACTGAGAAAAATAACAGTATCGCATTGCAGTGCGACATCGGCGACAACCAATTTACATTGAATAAAATCACCCATTTTCAGCTATTTGAAAATAAATTTCAGAGTTCGTATAACATCTGAATATCGCCGCTAATCATTAGGACAGTACTTATCCTCAACCTATATTTTGATGATAGTAGCCTAAAGTATTGTCTCTTTCTATTCGTTTCGCCCACAATCAAGAGGTTCTATGAGTACTATTCGTATGTATATATGTCGAAATGTAAAAAAAAAACTCTATTAGACAGATAGTTTACAATTAGAGAAGATTCATATAACAACCGGGACCAGCGGCTTAACGTGTCCTTTTGTAATATGGGTAGTATTTGACAGAAGTTAATTTTGTACTGGCATGAGAACTTCTTTTAACGGGAACCACTGAGAATTAAATACAAAGATATTCTAATTCAAATTTATTTACATACAAAACAAGATTCCATCTAAAGTGGCTTCTTTAATTGGACGAGATTGAATGATAAATTCCAAGGGGGCCATTTGATTCCCTGATGAAGCCGTATATCAAAGCTCGACATTCACACAATGCGGTGCATCATATCACACGAAAATAATGGCCTTCTACACAATGGGCAGGCATGAGTGGTCCTTGGAGATGAATTCTAATACAGTGAGTAATTTCGTACAAGCGTCCTAAAGATATTGTGTCTCAGTGATAAAAGCTCGTGCTGTAAGCCATGGAAAATCTTAATAGCACAAAAAGTTCCTTCTATAGACCAAAGGCTAAGCTAAATAATCCCAAAATGCTGAAAAACTGAAATAAGAGCAATACAACTTCTGGAAATATTGGGTAATCAAAAATTGAGTCCTTAACGTGCAGTGTATGACAGGCAAATACAGCACACATAAGCCTTGACTACAATAAAATTGTATTTTAACGACAGTTTTATAGACTCAAATGCAAGAGCTAAATAAATCCCAAAATGCTGAAAAACTGCTGAAAACCCAAATAAGTGCAATAAAATTTATGGAAATATTTGAAAATCAATAACTGAATCCTTAAAGGGCAGTATACAGCAGGCAAATACAGCACAGATAGGCTTTGACTACAATAAAATTGTATTTTAATGACTGTGTTTGATAGACTCACATGCAAGAGCTGAATATATCCCAAAATGCAGAAAAACTGCCGAAAAACTAAATAAGTGCAATAGAATTTATGGAAAATATTTTAAAATCAATAATTGAGTCCTTAAAGAGCAGTATACTACAGACAAATACAGCACACATAGGCCTTGACTACAATAAAATTCTATTTTAATGACTGTGTTTGATAGACTCACATGCAAGAGCTAAATAAATCCCAAAATGCTGAAAAACTGAATAAGTGCAATAGAATTTATGGAAACTATTTGAAAATCAATAATTGAGTTCTTAACGGGCAGTATACAACAGACAAATACAGCACACATAGGCCTCGACTACAATAAAATTCTATTTTAATGACTGTGTTTTATTGGCTCAAATGCAAGAGCTAAATAAATCCCAAAATACTGAAAAACTGAAATAAGTGCATTTCTGGAAAATATCTGAAAATCAAAACTTGAGTGTCGTGTATAACAGACAAATACACCAAATATAGGCCTCGACTACAATTAAATCATATTTTAATGACTGTCTTTTATAGACTCTTATGCCAGAGGCTACGCTAAATAAATCTCCAATTGCTGAAAAACTCAAGTGAATGCAATATAACTCCTAGAAAATATTTGAAAATCAAAAATTGAGTCCTTATTAAAGGGTACTGTATGACGGACAAATACAGCAAATATAGGCTTTGACTACAATAAAATCATATTTTAATGACTATGTTTTATACTCTTATGCTACAGCATAAGTTAAATATATCCTAAAGTGGTGAATAACGAAATAAGTGCAATAGAAGTTCTAGAAAATATATGATAATAAAATTTGAGTCCTTAAAGGGTACTGTATGACGGACAAATACAGCAAATGCAGGCCTTGACTACAATAAAATCATATTTTAATAACTGTGTTTTATACTCTTATGCCAGAGGCTAAGTTAAATAAATCCTAAAGTGCTGAATAACTGAAATAAGTGCTATAGAACTTCTAGAAAATATATGATAATCAAAATTTGAGTCCTTAAAGGGTACTGTATGACGGACAAATACAGCAAATGCAGGCCTTGGCTACAATAAAATCATATTTTAATGACTGTGTTTTATACTCTTATGCCAGAGGCTAAGTTAAATAAATCCTAAAGTGCTGAATAACTGAAATAAGTGCTATAGGAGTTATAGAAAATATATGATAATCAAAATTTGAGTAATTAAAGGGTACTGTATGACGGACAAATACAGCAACTGCAGGCCTTGACTACAATAAAATCATATTTTAATGACTATGTTTTATACTCTTATGCTACAGCCTAAGTCAAATAAATCCTAAAGTGCTGAATAACTGAAATAAGTGCTATAGGAGTTCTAGAAAATATATGATAATCAAAATTTGAGTCCTTAAGGGATACTGTATGACGGACAAATACAGCAAATGCAGGCAGGCCTTGGCTGATATAATATCGTATTTTAATAACTGTGTTTTATACTCTTATGCCAGAGGCTAAGTTAAATAAATCCTAAAGTGCTGAATAACTGAAATAAGTGCTATAGAACTTCTAGAAAATATATGATAATCAAAATTTGAGTCCTTAAAGGGTACTGTATGACGGACAAATACAGCAAATGCAGGCCTTGGCTACAATAAAATCATATTTTAATGACTGTGTTTTATACTCTTATGCCAGAGGCTAAGTTAAATAAATCCTAAAGTGCTGAATAACTGAAATAAGTGCTATAGGAGTTATAGAAAATATATGATAATCAAAATTTGAGTAATTAAAGGGTACTGTATGACGGACAAATACAGCAACTGCAGGCCTTGACTACAATAAAATCATATTTTAATGACTATGTTTTATACTCTTATGCTACAGCCTAAGTCAAATAAATCCTAAAGTGCTGAATAACTGAAATAAGTGCTATAGGAGTTCTAGAAAATATATGATAATCAAAATTTGAGTCCTTAAGGGATACTGTATGACGGACAAATACAGCAAATGCAGGCAGGCCTTGGCTGATATAATATCGTATTTTAATAACTGTGTTTTATACTCTTATGCCAGAGGCTAAGTTAAATAAATCCTAAAGTGCTGAATAACTGAAATAAGTGCAATAGAAGTTCTAGAAAATATATGATAATGACAATTTGAGTCCTTAAAGGGTACTGTATAACGGACAAATCCAGCAAATATAGGCTTTGACTATAGTAAAATCATATTTTAATGACTGTGTTTTATACTCTTATGCCAGAGGCTAAACTAAATAAATCTCAAAGTGCTGAAAAATTGAAGTAAGTTCAATGGAACTTCTGGAAAATGTTTGATAATAAAAAATTGGGTCCTTAAAATGTACTGTATGATAGACAACTATAGGCCTTAACTACAATAAAATCATATTTTAATGACTGTTTGATAAACTCTTATGCCGCAGCGTACGTTATATAAATCCCAAAGTGCTGAAAAACTGAAATAAGTGCAATAAAAGTGCTGGAAAATATCTGAAAATCATAAATTGAGTCCTTAAAGTATACTGTGTAAGAGAAAAATACAGGAAATATATGCTCTGCCTATCATAGAATCATATTTTAATGCCTGTAACCAGGAAGAGAAAATCATCAAATGCGCAAGGATTTAGAGTGGATAGAAAATCGCCATTTACGGTGTCATCGGGTTCTTTTAGTCAACTACTATTTAGAACTGAAAACTACTTCACTTCCCGATGTTTTCAGTATATTTAAAAACCATTCTGCAAAAAAAATTTCTGTCCTTTTGAAGGTTCTTTCGTAATAAATAAACACAATGCTTCGTCCCATACGAAACAAGTATTTTCTTAAAAAATGAGCCCTTTCAACGATTTGTTTCAAAGCGTTGTTATAGCGCACATAAAACTTTTTTATGTTTGCCATAAACCAAAAGTTATTTAATTTCTTCATTTCTGGTACAATCGAGTTAGATATTCTGAATAAAGTTTTGCTCTATCTATGTCGCAAAACTCTAAAACTTTTAAATTATGTACTTTCGCATTAATAGTAGAACGATTTCAGTCTAAACTTTTAGCTTGAATTGCACATTAAATCATTGCACCGCTTCCTTCGTATAGTTTTGTATCCGTGGCGTTACTCTCGCATTTAACAACCTTAAAAGCTGTTAAACGTGATTTTACTATTAAATACACCAACTTTGATGCAGACTATTAACGTAATAGAATAATTGCATTTCATGTTATCGCACAACTATTTAATTTTAAAATATCGTGATACAGAAGCGTGATCGTGGTCGCATAGTCGCTCAAGTCAATAACTGTGCATAAAATTAGTCAAATATCTTAATCTACATAAAACTATTACAGTTTTTGTAGAATAATCAACCAGAAAATGCATTCATTTCTTCACTACCGCAACATTTCCACAATTACTGGTATAGATATGCAAATGACATTCAGAAATTCAATATAAATTTGCAAATAAATCTTGAACCTAAGCCCTTTAATACTGCGAATCCCCCTGAAGGTAAACTTTAAATAGGTTGTGTGTTGGTTCTAGGTAGCGTTATATTTATAGAGGTCTAACGACCTAATCGATTGTAATTTATAGATGATAGTCAATTTGCCCCTTTAGTATCTTTGGAACCTCCATCAATTACTTTTAATACCGCATCATTTGGGCCCTGGCCCTATCCTTCTACGGTTAACAGATATTTTCCATGCAATGGCAAGTTGACAAAGGTCGTTTGAAACGAGGAACGATATCTTTTCAATTTGCATTAAATTGAGTCAAGTCTAAATGTGTGTCAAATAAACAATTCGGTGCCTTAACTTAAATGAACTAAATTAGAGAGCCATTCCTCTTGGTAACACAATCAAGTCTGGATTCGATTTCCCCGACAGTCATAAATAACTAGTGCAGTTTAAACTGAAACAATCAGAAATGCACTGAAACAATGCGTGCAAAATTGAGTTTAATCATTCCACTTATCCATATAAACAACAAAGTGTTGCGAAATAAAGAAATAACAAAAGCAATTTCACAATACTTCAATGTTAAAAATTAGTCACGGCCGCTACCAACAGCGACGCGCGTTGAAGCTGCTATTGATTGTATAGATTTCATTCAGCAAATTCCTGCATATCTATGATAGCCAGCGCAAATAAATTTCAATTGTAATACGCACGACGTCTTACTAATGTCGTAACCAATATGGCTCCTTACATCCATAACTTTCAATAAGTCGCATTCCAATGAACAAACACGCTACTGAATGCACGTGCAGGAATTTCAGGTACGCATGCGACTGCAAATCTAGTCTATGGATTAGATTAAATTGCGCGCTAATAGCAGTGAACATTTCAGTTTCCAATAGTGTAGGGGGAAAAATACAAAGGGAAGGAATCTTTATTAAAGCTATCAAATCGTTATCAACAAATATTCTGGAATGTTAGTACATGCCTTTTGGTCTACAAAACACACCAGCTATGAAGAGAATTTCTTGGATAACGGCGAAAACCACGATTAATTTTATTTCCAGTAAATTACAAAAATAATTATAGCTTCACAAAAAGGAAATTACAGTAAAAGTAGCGGAAAATGGGAGCTACGAAATTGTAAAGGACAAATATTTTCGAATGTTACTGAATGGCTTTTGGTCTACAAAACACGCCAGTAATTAATAGATCGTTTATAGTTTCACGTCGAATACGTATATAAAATCGTATTTTAACAACAATCTAATTGCTTCTACAATAAATATAGATACGGTAACCCAACTCTTCTTGTCAATTACGAATAAAAATGTATCCCCAACTTGCTTTAAATTGTAGGTATCTGCATAATCACATTTAACAACAATCAACCAAACAATTTTCCCACACAAATTGCGAGAAAAAAATTGTAGTTTTACAAAAATGAGAGCGAAAAACATAAAATAGAACTAAGAGCTACCAAACATATACAAAAATGCCTTTAGGCCTACAAAATACAACCGTTGGAATAGTACGTGTCCCAGACAATCAGTTTGGGATTATCAAACACAGACGACACAAATTTTAGAATGCTTAAAAATTAAAGCTAAAAATATCGAGCACGATGTCTCTATTAGAATAAATTGTAGGTAGAACACGTAGGAATTGACATACAAATAGGTTGCTTGGAAAAAATAAGAAGATGTTAAAGACAGTACATCAAATCATAGACGAGACAAATTTTATCATGCTTTTTGGCCTAGGCAACATACCAATCACCAATAACGACTTCGTAGTGTTAACTTATTGAAGGCACCAATTTCGACTATATAATCAAGTAAACTATTCTATTTCTGTAAACAAGTTTGCTAGCTTAAACCCATTCTCTTTGTCCCGCAACAATAAGCAAACACATCTATTTTTATTTGAGAAACTAACTGTTACTTCTACAACTATTGTTTGACAGTAAGAGAAGTAATAAAATCTAGTTATAGTTTTCTGCACAGGAAATTTATTTAACGCAAATTATGTTTAACAACTTCAATTTCCGATAAAAATCAACAGAATCAAATCTTAGAACTACAAATTTCGAACTCTAAGCGAATGCGTTTTGGCCTAGAAAATAAGCTCACCGGTAATAGTTCTTCTTGGTCTCAAATACGATTCAGATAAGATCAGTGGCGAACGATATAATGAAATGAACTGGTTCGTTTATGTAATAGATTTAGCGATGCAAAGCTCATCCGTTTTATTAATGAATGATAAATAACATATTATACTTGTGTTGAGCTACATAATTGGCAAAGTCACAGTCACTTGATCTAGTTACAATTGTCTATGGTGTAAATACAAAAACAACGATTGATAACAATAAGAAATCAAAATTAAGCCGTTAAGCAATCAAATCATCGAATTATAAGATAACCTACCGCATAAGTAAGATTGTATTTAGACAATGACGTGATTAAAGTACTGGTAGGTAGTTTAATAACCAATTTGGCATACTAAAACCATCCCTCTTTATTAATCAATACTAGACTTGTAAACACGTCTATCCGTTTGTTTAAATAATACATACCTACATAAATATGTTTCACAGCAACCAAAGTAATTATCACCGAAGGCTATTCGCGACTAGAATTTAACTTGTAACCGCATTCTTTTCGTCTCACCAGAGTCTGTTTTGGAATTGTTTACGTCTAGGGCGTAAATAATTCTTTATTGAAAAGCAACGTATGTGTGCGGAGAATTGCTGTAACGTTAATTAGTGTGGTACATGTGCATGATCACGAGCGACAAAGCGTATTCCTTGGATTATTCAAATTAGAATCGATTACTATTCGTCTAGGGGTCTTCTGCCCAATTCTAGTATTTGTGACGACTAACTGAATCGAAACGTAGCGTCGCCGTAGATGAACATATTAAATACCGATGCGTGCAGCGTGTCCGTGAACAGCTACATTTTTTCTTAAAAGGTCTGTTTCGCATGTCACAAAGAACTGTGTGACGAGACATGTGAAACTGTTACAGTAATTTTTTGTTTTAGATTTTAATTGTGATATGATTTAGCGGTCTAGCATGATTTCATGTTAGTTTGCCTACATTCATATTTCAACATACCAAACTATAAAAACTATCGTAGAGACACAAATAGATACTATTTTATATTCTGAAATGTTTCAACTGCTTAACATTATTTGGTAGAATGTAAATTTCTAAACTAAAAATATTAAAGAGATAAAGAATTAAACAATGAAATATTTTTGGTGGAGGCGCCAGTGTATTATTATAATTATTTTGCCATAAGTTGTAACTTCAAATTCGCGTAGATAAAATAAAAATTGCAATGATCGTGCGATAATAAAGGAAATTAAAAATAGGATTTTTTGGTGGAGGCACGTAAAATAATATTGTAGGCTTCGACTCCAAAGAAGAATTTATATTTGGTGACAGCACCAAAAAGCCTATTTAGGTTCTGACGAGGGTTACATACGTGATATTCTTTGATCTAATTTCACATTTGTGTATTAAATAAAACAAAATTTGTGCAGATGGCAAATACGAGCAAAGAAAATCGCATTTGTTTTTGGTGGAGGCGCCAAAACATATGCGACTTCCGACGGTTAATCAGTTAGCAATATTTGGTATAATTTCAAATTCGTGTAAAACTTTGGTAGAGGCGCCAAAACCTCGATTTTAGTTACTTACCCTTCTTAAATACATCACATTATTTTGCTTAACTTTACATTCGCTTGGATGAAACAAACGTTATGGAGGCGGCGAAATTACTGCCACAAGAGTTACCGATTTAGTTTCTATAGAGGCGCCAAAACTTCTATTTTAGGTTCTAAAGATTTATTATTATTCGATACAACTGCCAATTCCTGTAAATGTCAGAAAAATTTTGGTGGAGGCGCCAAGAACATAATTTTAGTATAATTTAAACTTAAAAATTACTTTATGGTTATAATTTCAAATTCATGTAAATGAAACAAAGATTGTGGAGACAATGAGAGAAATAGGAGAAAAAAATTAAGGAACTATTTTTTACGCCAAAAACGTATTTTAAACTTTTAATGCTACTTAAAACGTTGCCATTATTTGGTACAATTTCAGATTATTGTGGCTTAATCCAAAACCATAACGAGGGTAATATAAATACGAAGAATGTAACTCTAATTCCAGAATCGTGTAGATGAAATGAAACCCATGAAGAGGATAAAATAAATACGAGACCAGAAATACATATGTATTTTTGGTGGATACGGCAAGAGCTTAATCTAAGTTCCAACGCGATTTAAATAATTGCCATTATTTAATATAAGTTCAAAATCATGTATTAGATAAAGTAATTGCAGCAATAGTATGATAATGGAGGGACGTAAAATAATACAGAAATATTTTTAGTGAAGGTGCTGAAACCTAAATTTTACGTTCTGCGCTGATTTCAAACTTGACATTATTCGGCATAATTTCCTATTAGTACAGATATAATATAAATTGTATAGAGTGGCCAGATAAATAAGTATACAGCAAACACATATTTTATAATAAACATTTAATTTTTTCAATGAAAATGTAGTTAATCACAACAACATAATTCTTTTTGATGAAAATCAACTGAAAAGTACGATCCGAAAATACGTATAAACAAGGTGGCGGAATTTGCTGGCCAAAGCTACTATGACTTTGGATGTTTCGCGTGGCCTCTAATAAGTCAAACAATTTACATTTACACGCAGTCAAGATATATAACGCAATGAAGCAATCATCTGTAAAATCAAATTAGGTTTCCTTGCCAAACCTTTGAACCGCACAGTCATCTAAATCTTCGGCTAGTCCACAAAGGGTAATTTTCTAGGTCAGAGGGCAATTTGTGTTTAATCAAGACGATATGGGTTCTCCATACATTCTGAATCCGCAGAGGGATGTAGGTGTCAGCAAAAGCATTATGAAAAGAAGTTGGAAAATGAAAAAGTCCTTCAAAGGAAAGGTTTCAAATTTTATTGAAGCAGCTTTGCTCTGGTAATAATGGCTTCTTTGTTAAAAAAAGCCCCAAGGATATGGAATATTCGTCATATTTATGAGAAAAATCTCTAAATTATACAAGCAAAGCGATAGGTACAGCTTATATCTATCATATTAATGTACGGTTTTATGTAAATCAACTTTGGCCAGGACGTAAGGCAAACTTGAATTTCTGACCTCCATATATTTAACTAACCAAAGCTAACGCTCCAGAGATAACTAAATGCAAATATTTCCGAAGACTAAACCAACAGCTGCAACTGTAATGAAATATCTGAGCAATGGTAGAATATCACCGAAATTGAAATTCAAAATGTGTAACGGCAGTTTAGAGCGTTAACTTTCCAACTTAAACCTCATTACATTAGCTTGCATTCGGCGTCGACCAAAAAATGTCAGTCGGGCAACGGTTAATCGAAATGCTAAAATTAGGAAGAATGCAAGCGGAAATAAGCAGCAACAAATGTGGAACGCACACGTTGCAGATGTCATTAAAGTGCCACTAGACTAGGACATCGGCCATGAACTCGCAAATCGCTCGTTAATTCAAGGCGCAGCTCAACACCAACAATTCATAAAGTGCAGCCTGTTCTTTGACTTCTTCATTAATAATTCACGTGGAATTGGTTCAGAGCTCAACAAAGACCCCTTTATTGTTAATTAATCCAGCACTGCTTTTATCTTTAAAAACGTGTATGATTCTGAAGACGTCTCACTGTTTAGCGCACAATATGGTAAATACAGAATGTATCAGAATATCAGATATTTTTAAATAATAAAAAAGAAGAAGAGCAGGACATTATTAATTGGAGTACGAGGGATGTTCAATGGTTTCCAGCTTAGCTCCTTTGACGAAGTAATGCGCAGAAAATAATAGATTATTCATGAACTCATTGCATGCAAACAAATGCTAATGAGGTTTTCTAATAGATGGCGCTCATTAAATTTCTGATACATTTCTGATATATTGGCATGAAAAGCAAATCAAACACATCTATCGATCGAACGTAATGTGCTATGCAAAACCCAAAATTCTGGATAGCAGAGGTGCCGTCGAGGAAGAAATTCTCCGAAAGTTGAACTTCTTCTTCTTCATCTTCTGCTTATTCTTCCTACGTTGGTGTAGGCCTGTTATTTCCAACTCACTGTTGATCTTGCAATGCGAACTGTCCACTGACTTTCCATCGCTATAATGGTCTACCTCTTGGTCTCTTCCTTCTCTTGCTATTGGTGTCACTGTTTCGTCAGTCACCCTTTCCACATGCTGGTTTCACTATCATCTTCTTTTTCTTGGCCATCTTCTATATATTTCGCGTTGCACTATTATCGTTTCGGCCTCTCAGGGATTTTCATATTATACACCTCCGCGTCTTCATTTCGGATCCGCTTAGCATCTTTTTCGTGCTACTGCCATCTGCTCTTGTCTCAAGATGCACCCAGAACAATCAGAGATGAAAACATTGCTCCTGTTCCAACAATCGTTCTTGCTAATCGCGGAATTTAAGTGTTGCAGAATTACTGTTTCTTCTGGTACAATTGAACGGATTCTGCATGACCAGTACTACTCAAAAAGCAGAGTGGCAGGAAACTTTTCTGTTTTGATAAGCAGAAACCAGTAGAATGTTTATTGGAAAACCTTTCCCCTACTAAACAACCTTTGTAATGGTTTGTAACACGAAACATCGGTTTATCAGTGGAATTTAAAAATCAAACAAGACAAAGTAACTCCGCGTTAGAAAAAAATTTGTTCTCAACTAGCTGCCGCCAAAATAATCAATATTTTGGAAAGCAAAGGAATTTGATTTGATTACTTGTAGCCAGAAACCAGAATATCTGGTGATTATTATGCCAACTTTATATGGCAATTGCTTGAAAATTTAAGGAGCAATGTAGCGGTCAGTTAACTATTCAAGTATAGCTGCTTCGTGACAACGCCCCCTCGCAAAAATCCAAAGTTCTAACTACCACCATCCATGTGATGGAATACGGCAAGGATACAAAGGACAAGCGGCCTATTGAAATTACAAAATCACTTGCACGCTTTCTCTCTACATACAACAAAAGGGTTCGGAAAGTTCGGTTTTTTCAACAAATCTACTCATCCTACAGCCCTGACCTAACCTCTAGCAATGTTTACTTACAATTAAACGATGGAAAATGTCTATACAATTCTAAAATTAAGTGGTAGTAAATGAGTATCTTGAGTAGGTAAAAATCAATTCTGTAAAAGTCTGGAAGAAGCCTGGGTAGGCGAATGATTCTCCTGCTTGCAGCCAAAGCCACAGAAATTAGGGACGTTCGGGCATGGGTTCGATACCGGGCCCAGCGATACCGGTTTCTCTTAGGTGCAGATAAGTTAAATTAAGTTTAGGCAAGGTGCAATAAGCTGAAGTGGCTTCAATGCCTAAAGGATACGAACAGAAAAAAAAGGGTCTGGAAGAATTACTGACAACGCCTCTTAACGCAAGTCCAAAGTTCTACCTACCACCATCCGTGACATGGAATACACCAAGGATACAAAAGACAAGCGACCCATTAAAATTACAAAATCAATTACACTCTTTCTCTTTACGTACAACAAATGTGTGCGGCGATAAAAAAAGTTTGATGGCTCGGAATGCTCGTTTTTCACAGGAAATCTACCCAGCCTTCAGCCCTAACCCTGACTTAGCTTCCAGCAATTTTTCCTTACAATGTGACGGACAATGTCTATACTATTTTGAGGTTAAAGCAGCAGTAAATGAAAATCTTAACAGGGTAGAATGTCAGTTCTGTAAAGGTCTGGAGGTGACCTAGAGGAGTGATGTTCCTGCTTGCAGCCAAAGCTTCAGAGAAATTCGGGACGTTCTGGCGTGGGTTCGATGCCGGGCCCCAGCGATACAGATTTCGCGATTTTCTTCTAGATAGTTTAAATTAGATTAAGTTTATCTCAGGTACAAGCCAGTGGCTTCATTGCCTTAACAGTACGAGAAATATACAATTGTTAATGAAGATTACTGTGTTATTTCTCTAACCCAGTTAGGCAGGAAGATTTTGAAATCCCCTCGTAAAATATGGATCACATATGCACCCACTGAATGCATAACTCACCGCCTTGATTTAGAAGCACACATTAACATTTGCAAACGAGCACAATGTTCACTCGCTGCACTTAATCATACATCACACAAAACAAAGACTTATTATGACAAATATAAATTGCCCTGTAAAGATGAAGATTGAGGAGCAGCTGTCGTCCTACATTGCAAGTAGTGCGCAATAAGAATTTGTAATTTCGTTATTTTCCTTTGTGTCCGTTATTAACAGAACTGCTTTATAAGCGACTAAACGGGTATTAAATAACGCTTGTAAAAAAGAGTAATGAAGATATAAGGAGCGAACTTGTGACAGGCTGAGCAATTAATCTTGAAATTAGCTTTGCAGAAAATTCAAATGATTTGCTGGTATGTGTAACTTTAAAGTGGAACGGTGGAGATTGTGGAATGTTATTCAAATTTCAGCGGGTGCCTTGTTTTTTCAATGATTCAGCGACGGGAAAGGAGAGCACACCAAAACTATTTAGGAAAAAATGATAAACTACATGTGTAGTAAAAGCAGGTTTTTTAAAAAATTGCTTCCATCATTCTGTTAGATTCGGATATCATGTTGAATTCTTTAGTAGCTCGAAATGTGAAACTTGATAATTATTTGTATATTTAATGTAATATTGTAAATTCTTTCTGTTTTTACATACTTTATTCTAATTGTTGCCTTCTTTAATTAACATTTGTATTTTACGTTTTCATTGGATGCTTTACTGACACGTGCTTTCGTAAACATCCTCGCAACCCCCCAAGGGGGTTGGTAACAACTGCTCTTTATATACAGATATTGGTGCCCTTTTGTACGATAAGCCTAACATAAGCTAACTGTTCCCTAAAATAAAACGGAAGGACACCAGGATATGAAGTACAAAGAGTAGCCCAAACGCTGTATAGTGCTTTCCTGAACGTCCTTGCAAACCCCAAAGGGGTTGGTAACAACTGCTCTTTATATACAGGTATAGGTGCCCTTTTGTACGATAAGCCTAACATAAACTAACTTTGCTTAAAATAAAGTAAAAGGGCAAGAAGATATGCAGTACAACAAGTAGCCCAAACGCTGTATAGTGTTTTCCTGAACGTCCTGATAACCCACCAAGTGGGTTGGCAACAACGACTGTTTACAGATATTGGCGCCCTTTTATAGGATAAGCTTAACATAACCTAACGTTTCTCTTAAATAACGTGAAAGGGCAAGAAGATGTGTAGGACAAAATGTAGCCCAAACGCTCTATAGTGTTTTCCTGAACGTCCTTGCAAACCCCAACGGGGTTGGTAACAACTGCTGTTTATATACAAATATTGGTGCCCTTTTGTACGATAAGCCTAACATAACCTAACTTTTCCCTAAAATAAAACGAAAGGACACGAGGATATGCAGTACAAAAAATAGCCCAAACGCTGTATAGTGCTTTCCTGAACCTCCTTGCAAACCCCAAAGGGGTTGGTAACAACTGCTCTTTATATACAGG
Organism: Limonius californicus; assembly: GCA_014611495.1. Lineage (NCBI taxonomy): Eukaryota > Metazoa > Arthropoda > Insecta > Coleoptera > Elateridae > Limonius > Limonius californicus. The sequence continues at coordinate 13,372 of JABXWE010014982.1, read as the reverse complement.
TATAGGTGCCCTTTTGTACGATAAGCCTAACATAAACTAACTTTGCTTAAAATAAAGTGAAAGGGCAAGAAGATATGCAGTACAACAAGTAGCCCAAACGCTGTATAGTGCTTTCCTGAACGTCCTTGTAACCGTCAAAGAGGTTGGTAACAACTGCTCTTTATATACAAATATTGGTGCCCTTTTTTACGATAAGCCTAACATAACCTAACTTTTCCCTAAAATAAAACGAAAGGACACGAGGTTATGCAGTACAAAAAATAGCCCAAATGCTGTATAGGGCTTTCCTGAACCTCCTTGTAACCCACCAAAGAGGCTCTTTACAGATATTGGCGCATTTTTGTAGGATAAGCTTAACATAACCTACCTTTTCCCTAAAATAAAGTGAAAGGACAAGAAGATATGTAGTATAAAAAGGTAGCCCAAACGCTGTATAGTGCTTTCCTGAACGTCCTTGTAACCCACCAAGGGGGTTTGGTAATAACTGCTCTTTACAAATATTGGCGCAATTTTATAGGATAAACTTAACATAACCTAACTTTTACCTAAAATAAAGTGAAAGGGCAAAAAGATATGTAGTACAAAAAGTAGCCCAAACGCTGTATAGTGCTTTCCTGAACGTCCTTGGAACCCACCAAGGGGGTTTGGTAACAACTGCTCTTTGCAGATATTGGCACACTTTTGTAGGATAAGCTTCAAATATTCGAACTTTTACCTAAAATAAAGTGAAAAGGCAAAATGATATGTAGTACAAAAAGTAGCCCAAACGCTGTATAGTGCTTTCCTGTACGTCCTTGTAAACTACCAAAGGGTTGGTAACAACTGCTCTTTACAGATATCGGCTCCCTTTTGTAGGATAAGCCTAATATAACCTAACTTTTCCCTAAAATAAAGCGAAAGGGCAAGAAGACATGTAATACAAAAAGTAGCCCAAACGCTGTATAGTCACAAGAAACGATAATGTTTAAAGGAGAAAATGTATGTCCCTGTGGAGCAACTTTTTAGGAAATTTAGAAACTGTAGAAATTTATACCTAAACATCCGCAATATTTTGAAAATACAATTAAAAACAGTTTGTAATAGGTTTTTTACTAAAGAATTTTTTTGAAAGTAATTGGTCCTATTTTATCCTCAAACTTATTGGCTACTGTTGAATAAAATTTTTATACGGAATACAGTACAAACGTGATAAAGTGACCACTCATTTTCCTAAACACCCTAATGTTGTTTATTTACGTCTGTAGAATGTAATTATTGGAATTCTTGCTAATGTGAACAGCGAACAGCAGACCGTAACAAGTATCTTCTTGCTGCAAATACCCTTAGTATACGTAGAATTCACTATCATTCGATGGGAATCCCCTAACTATATAGTTAATCGAAGCAGAACTATTCTTGTATTATTTATATATTAATTAATATAATTAAAGGAAAGGACATTCTATGTGGGTAATATACTTAGCCAGATAATAATTTTCATTTTTGTTTTCACCGGAAATGATTTCAACTTTAGTAGTGTAAATACAATAACCTATATATTATAATATAGTTGAATAAATCTTTTTTATTATGATTATAGAAATTTAAACCAAATATGTTTAATAAAAGTAAACTCTTCAGCTTCATATTTCAACTGCAACTCTTTCCGTAATAATAACTTCAAATTTAAAATATTATGGGAAAAGCGGCGTCAGTTGCTATAAACCATTGGAAAACCCATACAGGAAAGATAAAGTTCAAATTCCTGTGACATTTAATATTTTAAATTTACTTATGGTGGTTATATCACTATACTAAGAAGAAAATTATATTATTATACAGTTAAATACCTACGAGTTCACTTATTTCACTCAATAAATAAAACAAATCCTCATCTCGCTAATAACTGATGTTCATAGACATTGTAAAATTTATTATGACAGAAAGTTCATCGAATACATATACAACCGTTACTGAAAAACTGATTGCAATTGTATGGGTCCTTAATTTATAACCACAGTAGCGTAAACATTTGCGATGATGCAGACAACCTCGGTTCTATTATGTTCACATTATTGCGAGAGTACTGTAGCTTAAATTTGAAAATTATAAATATTTACTGCCAAATTCACGCGCGCCTGTTTATCACCCTATCTGAGGTTATAATTCTTACTTTCTATCAAGTGCCACTATTGTACAACTGCACTTGGGGGCCTATCCTCGACTAATGCGTACATTTCATTGTATGCGTAAATGATGATACATTGTAGTAAACTTACTGTACATTCATTTATAGGATCATGAGTGGCCAGACATATCACATAACATATTATTTACTAAACTTTTTGTAATTCTAGAATGAAATATTCAACGCTACAGAGTGTAAATCACCCAATATCCCCAAACAAAGCTCATTTCACATATTTATTTAATGCTTTTAATACTTATGGGGATGTGATTCAGCAAACATTATAAATTCATGCCAGTATTGATTTCAAAGCCACTTTAATATTATTCATAATTTGCTCTAGTTTCAGTTTGTTTCAGCGCGTACCCACATTTTCAGTGATGCTAAAATTACCTCTTCTGAATAAAACAGAACTAAAAGAAGACCTTCCATGTCTGCTTTACATCAATACGCGGTAATTTAATAACAATACAACATGTGAACAATACATAAGTGAGGCTTTACCTATTTATAAACTAATTTTAGGCCATACACATTGAAAACCCGCATACGCGCACGCAACACGCAGAGGTCGGAAAATTTATAAATTCTTATCGCGCTTTTCCTTGAAATTCCGACTTTTAATATAAAAAGTCAGATTCGGAACATACTTTTAATTTCAAACAAAACGCACGTGGATTATCAATTGAATAATTGCAAAATTATGTTAATATGTGTTTGTTTTAGCAGTTTCAGCTTAACGCTGGTGACTAATGAGGCGAAGCTAATTTAGAAATACTATCGCTTATCCCATAAACAAAGTGATTCATGAGAAAGCTATGCCTTCAGTAATTATATAACTGCCACGCAGTATCCAGAACAATAATTATGCGAACACGGCCAGCAAGTGTTTACTTAGAATAAAATTAGTGCGATATAAAATGTCTTATTCATGCCGTTGAGAATCGCATTTGCTTGCTGGAATTCGTACGTAATTTAGTCTTATTATGTTATTACGAGTGCATCAGAGGAATCACAGAGACAAAGCCATTACGTTGTTAAACCCACGGGAGGAATAAAATTACAGAACGCTCCTATAAATATTCAAGCTTTCTAAGAAGCATATTTCATTTGATGTATGTATCTCTTACGACTTAAGAGATAGCCGTATTAGAATGCAGTCAGTATACCGTAGGAAAGTTTTACATTGTACATATAACAATCTAAACGGGTATGCAATAAAAAATATTTAAAAAAATACAATGGTGAATAAGCACAGTACTTGTGGTTGACATGACAATTACATTTTTGATAAATGTGATTTTAAGTAATTCAGATTGTTTATAACATTTATTAATAAAATTACCTCAAAATAACGTTAAATTACTGCAGTGGTTTTACCAACAAAAAAGATATATGTATTTGTTTATAATACATAAATTAGAATGCGACAGGGTTAAAGTTGAATGAAAATATGAATTGATTCATTTAAGTTCTTTTAAAATGTTGAATAAACAGTAGCGTGCAATCTGACTTAAAATATCTACATATTACCGAATTGGATTTATGTTCCCGTATGTAAACTATAATATATTCATGCTAAATAAACAATTCCGTAGAAATCAACCAGCAATACATCAAAAAAATGCACTGAACATACCCATGATATTTTCTTTACATTGACAACCTAAACATAGTATTGCAACATAATTCTATGGATACATTCAGGTTCATCATGCTATCTCAACTTATCCCTAATATCTATGCAAAGCTATTCCAAATCCTGGTATCTGTTTCGAAAACATGTACCTGTAGCTAACAAGTTTTGTTTTGTTCACAGTTTATATTATAAAGCATTACAATAATATAAGAAAATATCTAACAAAGCTATACAGGCAACTAACAATAGCAATAACAATAAAAATAATAACAACAGGCAATTTATGCCAATTAAGGGTGTTCTGCGCAAAGCATGAAAAATTTGTTTGCTAATTAAAATATGTATCTACAGGTAATGTAAAGAAACACACATGGTATGCACAGCACATTTTTCTATTTATCTGCCTGACATTATAAGAAATCTTATTTAGACTGAATATTGGTTTTTCTATATTTTTGATTGATTAACCAAATTACTTGTTAATTTACTTATATATGTTTAATTTAAAGAAAAACGTATGGTGTGAACTGAGAATTCTTCTAAATATTTGTCGGTGGTTCTATGAAATTCGATATTTAGATTGAATATTATTTTCTTGGCTAATAAACCAAATAGATACTCATTTGGGTACTTACTTCTCTGGTTACACGTTTGTAATGTAAAGAAAAACGTATGGTATGTACATCGCGTTCTTTTATATTTGCATGTTTTTGCCAGGTGCAAGCGTTTACAAATCTATCTGATCTTATTAGCTATTGTACATTCTAATTTATGTATTTCAAAACAAATGCATGCTCTTCTAGAGCAAAAAAAGTGAGATTGAACTATATTTTCCGAACTGTTAGTTTGACTTACTTATAAAGAGTCGGTTGATTTTCCATGGATAACCCATCCGGCATATTTACAATCCATAAACTGATTGGTAGACAAATTATATGATTACGCTCACTATATTTTTCCTTGGTTGTGAATTGGGAAAACTTTTCTTATGTGTATGAATTATTTAGTTACATGTATGTAATGTAAAGAAAAACGTTTGGTATACACATTGCATTCTTTTATTTGTATGTCTTTGAAAAATCTTGTTGGTTGATTTTCCACAGAGAACCCATACTGTATATTTACAATCCATAAACTAATTGGTAGACAAATTGTATGATTATGTTCGCAATATTTTTTAAATTGGGAAAACTTTTTCTATATAAGTGAATTAGTTAGTTACATGTATGTAATGTAAAAAAAAAAACGTTTAGTATGCACATCGCATTCTTTTATTTGTATGCCTTTAAAAAATCTATCTAAACATATTAACTGTTGCACATTCTAATTTATGTAATTCAAAAGGAATAGATTCTCCTCCTGAGCAAAAAAAAGTTGTTGGATTGAACAATATTTTCCGAACTGTCAGTTTTACTTAATTATAAAGAGTTGGTAGATTCGTTGAAATCCATCGGTCTCCAAATGGGATATGGTAAAATCTTCAATAAATAAAACACAGTCGATCCCACAAAATAATATAATTGTAAAGGTGTAGATTAAGAAGTTAACGTTTTCGTGACCACTATGGGCACATCTTCAAACCCGTAAAAATTAATGAAATATGTAGAAATCGTAGGGAAAAAAAAATTTTTTTAAACTAACGTATTAAACGTAAATCAAATCTTGTAGTATGTGAAAATTAAACTTAAGCAGTATCAACGTCGAAAATAAACAATCTTCAGAAATTAAATAAAATAAAATAAAATGAGGCACTCTCTAAAAACACATAACTAAGCGAATTAAGGCATCGCCGAAAAATAAAACTACGAGAGAACGGTCTACATAATGAATAGAATGGGTTTAAATTTAAATTTCAGAAACTCCAGCATCTGGAGCAGAATGTGTTTTATTTATTAAAAAAAAATATATATAGGTATATATAAAGAGTTGGTTGATTTTCCACGGAGAATCCATACTGTATATTTACAATCCACAAACTAATTATGTTCGCAATAATTTTTAAATTGGGAAGACTTTTCCCATATAAGTGAATTAGTTAGTTACATGTATGTAATGTAAAGAAAAACGTTTGGTATGCACATCGCATTGTTTTATGTTTGTAATCTACTACCAGATGCAAGCCTTTACAAAATCTATCTAAACATATTAACTATTGCACATTCTAATTTATGTAATTCAAACGAAATATATTCTCCTCTTGAGAAAAAAATGTTGTAAGATTGAACTATATTTAACGAACTGTGAAGATCTTAATTTAAGTTTTAAAAGTTAGTAGATTTTCCAGGACTAACCAATACTGTATTTTTATAGCCCATACACTAATTGAGAGACAAACTATATGATTATTTTTCCCTTGGGTCCGAATTGGGAAAACTATTCCTACGTATGTGAATTATTTAGTAGCATATAGCAATGTAAAGGAAAATGTATGGTATGTACATCGCAATCTTTTATGTTTATGTTTCTTTCTTGCAAAGTTTTTTGCTCACGAGGAGAACATTTATTTTTAAGTGCATAAATTAAAATGTGCTACAGTTTATATGTTCAGATAGATTTATAAAGCCTTGCACATGGCTTTATAAATCTATCTGAACATATAAACTGTAGCACATTTTAATTTATGCACTTAAAAATAAATGTTCTCCTCGTAAGCAAAAAACTTTTCAAAATTGAACTATAATAAGCGAACTGTGAGCAGGTTCATTTAAGTATTAAAAGTTGATTTTCCTGTATTTTTATAACTCATAAGTGAATTAACAGACAAAAAAAAATACATATATATTGCCTGTGAATTGGAAAAACCTTCCCTCCAATCCTCTTATAAGTCGAAGTAACACAAGCATACATACGATTACAACTACTCTTTGTAACTACTACTAGCTTCTACACATTCACGTGCATTTTCGACGAATCCAAGCCTCAGAAGCGTAAATCGACAAACAAATCATCCCACCAAGCTTCTTGTGGTGTAGCAGATGGGCCAAACTGTGGTAAAAAGTTGGGTCAGTGTACTTAAAAGCACCAGGACAGTTATTATGGTAAAGAGGCCGTTTATTAGTTTAGTAATGAATGAGAATCTTAAAATTTAATAAGAGGCGCTGAAATCCTAAACATCTGCCGAGGAGGCTCATTTCTTTGCTAAATGGCCCCCCAGTAGCGAAAATGTACTCCGGTAGCGAAATATGGAGCTAATTCATTCGAGCTTAAGTTCATGACCTAAGGTTAACAAGTTAAATGCCCTGTGTATGAGTGTGTATCTATGGTTATGATTCTAGTGCGTGTTCAATAGCATCTTTCATTTCGTTTGGCACAATCATTTAAGGTGAAGTCTGGCCTAAAGCTTTTTATGCAGACGATCGTTAAATAAAGGCAGTTTTTCATAAAAGTAGAACTTTTTTCTCCACAAAGGATATCGTAAGTATTAAATATATTTTGCATTACCTTAGAGATTACGGGAAACCTAATTGGATGTCACCAAAACATTACGTACCTGAAACAAAAAGAAAATATTAAAATATAGTTACGTAACTATACAGAGTGGTAAGTTATATTAAGTCATATGAGTCTGTTCAATAAGATATTCATATTTTCAGAAATCTTTTAAGGTATGTACTATACAGACCGAATTTTAAGCACAGTTTAGGACTTTAAACTCAGATAAAAATACATATGGTTCGGTACAACATACTTGAGATATGCAACAATGATGTCAATGTTGGGATATTATAAGTTCAGCGACTTATTGATAGTATAGAATTATTTATGATAGTGAAATAATTAAGAACAATAAGGACAAATATGAAATTTCACTAGAAATATAATTCAGAAGCACAGTGTACTAACGTTTATGACAACAATGATATCATTGCTAGGCTATTGTGCGTTCAACCAGTATTTGCTAATTGTACGGGAAAATCAAATGCACTTTACGTCGGTTTGTAGGTAATATAAAAAATATTTTTAACAAGTTCCGTCCAAACATTCTAAAAATCCCTTTCATACGTTTAACAGCTACAAAGTAAACAAGCAGTATCAGTTAATAGTTCCCGCGACTTATTAGTAGTATAGAATTATTTTTGATAATGAAATAATTAAGAACAATACGAACAAATATGGAATTTCACTACAAATATAATTCAGAAGCACAGTTTGCTAACGTTTATGACAACAATGATATCATTGTTAGGCTGTTATGCGCTCAACCAATAATTGCAAATTGTACAGGAAAATCGATTGCACCTTACGTCGGTTTGTAAGCATCATCATCATCATCATCTGACATGGAGCTGACTCGTGGGTCGATCCTGGATACGCCAGATATAAAAAATATTAAAACAATACAGTTCAAATTCCGTCCAAACATACTAAAAATCCCTTTCATACGTCTAACAGCTACAAAGTAAACAAGCAGTATCAATTAATAATTCCAGCGCCTTATTAATAGTACAGAATTATTTATGATAGTGAAATAATTAGGAACAATAAAGACAAATATGGAATTTCACTTTAAATGGCATTCAAACGCACAGTTTGCTAACCTTTATGGCAACAATGATGTTATTGCTAGGCTATTATGCGTTCAACCCGTAATTGCTAACCTCACAGGAAAATCAATTGCACCTTACAGCTGTTTGTAAGCAATATAGAAAATATTTAAACAATATAGTTCAAGTTCCGTCCAAACATACTCAGAATCCCTTTCATACATTTAACAGCTACAAAGTAAACAAGCAGTATCAATTAATACGAGTAGTTCCAGCGACTGAGTAGTAGTAGTATAGAATTAGTTATCATAATGAAACAATTACTATTATAGAATTATTTATGATAGTGAAATAATTAAGAACAATAAAGATAAATATGGAATTTCACTTTAAATGTAATCCAAAAGCACAGTTTGCTAACCTCTATGACAACAATGATATCACTGCTGGGCTATTATGCGCTTAACCAGTAATTGCAAATTGTACAGAGAAATCAATGGCATCTTACGTCAGTTTGTACGCAATATAAAATATATTTAAACAATACAGTTTAAGTTCCGTCCAAACATACTCAGAATCCCTTCCATACATCTATCAGCTACAAAGTAAACAAGCAGTATCAATTAATAGCTCCAGCGACTTATTAATAGTATATAATTATTTATGATAATAAAAGTAGCGGCCGTGGGCTAGAGGTTAGCGCGTTAGACTTCTACGCTGAAGGTCCTGGGTTCAATTCCCAGTATCGGAACATCGGATTTTTAACGACCGTTCTCCTCCACAAGGCATTGGCAAACCAGCGGAGTATTCTGCCTAGTAAATCTTTTCTGGAGTAGAAGTATTCACACTTCCCGTGGTTCAGAGTCCACGTTAAGCTGTAGGTCCTCTATGTCTGTGTGACTTGAAATATGCAACATAGGCATAGGAGAGAAGATCGCTATGTCTCGTAAGAGATAAAGCACTCTAAGAAGAACGATAATGAAATAATTAAGAACAATAAACACAAATATGGAATTTTACTACAAATATTTTGCTAACGTTTATGACAAGACTGATGTCATTGTTAAGCTATTATGCGTTCAACTAGTAATTGCGATATGTGCAGGAAAATCCAATTGCACGTGGCGTACGTTTGTAGTAATACAGTAAAGATTTAAACAACATAGTTCAAATTCCGACCAAATATACTCAGAATCCCTTTCATGCATCTAACAGTCAGAAAATAAACAAGCAGATCAATTATTACTTCCAGCGCCTGTTTAACAGTATAGAATTATTGATAATAGTGAAATAATTAAGAACAATAGATACAAATATGGAACTTCACTTCAAATCTAGTTAAAGGGCACATTTTTGAGAACAATGATGTCATTGCTAGACTATTACGCGTTCAACTAGGTATTACTGAGTATACATGAAATTCCAATTGCACCTAACGTAGGTTTGTAGCAATATATAGTTCTTACGATGGGTATTTTTCAGTTTCGGATTAGCGCTTTATTTGCACAGCACAAACTGAACGCATTTCTGTCTTTGTTAGTTGCTTGCAGATTCATATTCAAAGACGTATGTCGTAGTGACAACTGCGAAAAAAACAACACCAACACTGTACGTGTGGCGTATTCTGTCGGCTGACACGTTTAGTGGAAAGAAAGAGAGATACTTGAAGAATGTCGCGCAGATGCAGCCAAACGTCACTACGTAAATCTGTTTCCAGCAACTAAATTAAATATAACACTATGTAATGTCATTTTTATCAGAATCTGAATCATCACTAAAGAAGTCTTCATCGCCATCATCACCATTGTTAATAGTTATCACTAGTGGTTCCATTTCGTCTAATTTTAGTTCGCGTGACCACCATTAATTTATAGTTTTCTCCGTGTGCTGAACAGTTTTACTATTACATTGTCGTCGAAATAGTTTTTACTTCTCAGTTCCCCAAGCGTATAAAATAAAATATTGCCGTATAAACCTCCAAAACATTTTAAATACTGCTGGAAACAGATTTAAGTCGGTAGTGATGTTTGGCTCCATCTGCGCGACATTCTTCAAGTGTCTCTGTTTCTTTCTAAAAAAAAGTATCAGCCGGCAGAATACGCCACACGTACAGTGTTGGTGTTGTTTCGTTCGCAGATGTCACTACGACATTCGTCTTTGTCGGAAATATAAATCTGCAAGCAACTAACAGAGACAGAAATGTGTTCAGTTTGTCATGTGCAAATAAAGCGCTAATCCGAAACTGAAAAATGCCCATCGTAAGAACTATAGTAAATATTTAACAACACAGTGCAAGTTCCGTCCAAACATACGAAGGATCCCCTTCATATATTTAACAACCACAAAATAAACAAGCAGTATCAATTAATAGTTCCAGGAGCTTTCTTCCGATCTATCCGCAACTCATAAACAACTTCAAGAGCATCATCGTAGACCATTATCGCAGCTATCACGATAATACTATCCAAACAGAATAAAAGCTCGATAGCACATACGAACGAGGGGGAAAGCGAAGACGAGGCCACTTAAATATTTAACGGAAGAGTTGTGGCGAAGATACCAGCAATGAACCCATTAATTAAAACCGAGCATCCAGAGTACAGCATGAAGAGGGTGTCGCTGGCTGCATTCCTAGACCCTGTAGACATCCGGGGTCAAGTGACAAGGGTCAGCTAAACGAGCTATAAAATTTTTTAAAAGGCCCGCATTAGACACAAGAATGCAGCGTTTCTCAGCACATACGATGACTGCTACGTTTTTGTAATTGTCTGCAAATTGGTGCAATTAGCGCAGCATCCAGAAACATATCTGAAAAGTCCGTATCTATTTTTATTTGCTATAATCAGAGCTCGTAATGAAAAATAATTAAGCGAAAGCGTAAAATTTCTATACCAAAATAAGCTGAGAGTATGCGAGCCAGATGGGCCGAAGAATGCAAGAAATTCTTTATCCCTCATATTCTGCCACGGACTAAATATAGCCAGCTTTTTTGCTCTGCAGACTTCCAACTTTAATTCTGCTTGATTAGCATCAGTTAATTTAGCCAGCTGCTGCAAGAAACTAAATGGTTTTGCAAAATTAGTATTAAAAAAACTGATAAGTCGCACACAAACAAGGCTAGCTAAAACAACGTGAGGCTTTCAAATGAATTAAACCAGACGTTAAATTGTTTTACGAAATTAGTTCAAACTGACAACGATATTGGAAGTTCAAAATATTTACGTATAAAATGAAACAGAGATTAAAACACAAATTGATACATAGTTCGAAATACAGATTGCAAAACTCGTAAGAAACATAAACATCATAATTATAATTATCAGAAAGCAATAAAACATAATTACGATAAAAACTGGCGACAATATTTATATAATGTTTCATGAATAGTTTAGTTTATTATTAATAGCCAGAAAAAATCCTAATTGCCTGGAAAAAATTTCATTATCTCTTAAATTAATTTCTGTTGGATAGCAAAGTAAAAACTTCCAATCGGGTATGCTATTTAATACTTTCAAGTGAATCACTTAGATATTTACTAAAGAACCACGTAATCATTAGGAAAATTAATAGTAATTAAAATCCAGCTAAAATATTACATTTACATGTAAAACCGTAATTTGGAGGATTCATTTGTCAGTATTTAGAAAAAAGTGTATGATAGGCAAAAATAAAGTAAAAAAGGTAAAAACGAAAAAAAGGCAAATTTACAAAAATGACAGAAAAATACTCGAGGAAATTAAAAGAAACGGCGGTTAACTGACAGGGAAAAAGCAACAGTAAAATATCTATTCAAGTTAAAATAAAAACATCTGCTGGCATTTTTAAAATTCAAAATCACTTGAAATACAGTCGATGCACTTCACAAATCACAATGTTTATACATCCGAAAATTGTGAGGCTGATTCAGTAGAAAAATTTCTCTACAATACTGGTCCCCTCATTAAAATTAATCTCAAGAAAATAATCCTTCTGAGAAATTTTCAGCCGGTAATAATAAAGGGTAAAACCTAATAAAATTCGTTTGTTGAGCATTGAGCTAGAACGTAAACAAACGCTTGACAGGTGACAGGTTTAAATTTCTACCTGTAAGTGCTTGGGAATAATACTTTCTACTATTTATTTCAGAAATTTAAAATGTGCTATTTTCTTGGAAAATTGCTAGTACAATTTTTTTAAACTGAGTATTTAAGAACTAAATTTCTTAAAATTTTAATTTAATATACCATAAAAGGCACAAAAAGGCAAGAAAAATAGGAAATTCCTCAAAAAAGGCAGAATCCTAAAAAAGACGCAAAAAAGGCAAAATAAAATTTGCATTTTTGAAGTGCACGCATTCTAAAACGGATTTAAAATTGGATCTGCCTTTAATCCTTCCATTTATTAAAAAAGGCAATTTGCGTAACTATCCTAGCTCTAATGATGACAAATTAGTCTAATTTTTTCAATTCAAAATTTTGACTATAGCGCGATGTCGATTCGCAGCCAAGGAATCAGTTTAAGAAAAATACTCTTCATTACTGGATTGTCTATGAATTAACATTAATTATTAACAGCGTAAAATTACATCTAATAAGGTAATAAGTTGGTGTATACAGAAAATAACCATCAAATATTGTTTACTTTGTAGTAACTAGTACTAGCTGTAAAGTTGTAGTGTAAGGTAATTAACAGGGTAATTACTAATTAACAAGATAAAGTATGAACTGGCGCATTAATGTGTCAAGTTGACAAATAATCACCTGACAAGTTAATCTGTTAATTCCAATAATTTCAGTTAATTTTCAGTTATTTTTATTAATACAACAAAAACCGTTAAGTAAAGTACTAAACAAACAACAACAAATCAACTCATAGTTGACAATAGTCAGTAGATTATTCAGTTAATTGGTAGGTTAAAATTTTAATGGGCAAAATAATACGCCAATTGAAAAAAGGTTCACAAATTAATCTTTAAATTAATAGGATTTATTCGTTAATTAACAGCATATCGTTTCTAGAGCGGTTTATATATCAGTGTTAACTATCACATTAATTTGACAAGTATCAACGACAAAAATAAGTATCAATTAGCAAATCAATAAC
>JABXWE010014981.1:0-34266 GCA_014611495.1 Limonius californicus | reverse complement strand
ACAACATTCTGTAATAATCTGTAGCAAAACGTTCTTCTTCTATACTCCCATATTCGAATTGAGTGTAGGCAACAAACATGCACTGGAATATGGGGTTTATATTTATTTTGGTAGCTTTAAAGGTAATAAAATCTATAGATAATTGTAAGATTATAGCTGATGAATAAAACACAAAAATAAATTAAAAGTCAATTCTATTCAAAGTAATAGTTTAAAAATTGGGGTTTGGATCTACTTGTACAAAATTTGTATGTGTAAGAATATGAAATTGGCATATTACATTTTTACAACAGAATTTAGTTTTAATTGAGTATTTGATTGATACTTAAAATGAGCTTGATGCTGGTCCCTTATAAAATAAACTGGAAATACATCAAATACACAGTGAAAATATAAAGTCCATAATATGCCACCATTACTGTCATATGTATTTGTGCCGATTATCTATAAATCAGATTGCATTTATTAATTTAGCTTGGTTGGTTCTCCTATTTATGTCTTATCAAAGGTGCTGTTACAAACATTTCTTTTATAAAGCATTTTATTTAATTTTTTTGTATAGTATCCATACTTGTGCGGACAGTCGGGAGTTCAAACCTCCTACTCAATGCCTGGCAGGTGGCCTATCCAATCGCTTTAAATAATTGTGTATCTGCATTCGAATTAACAATGGGTAAGCCTCACCACTGTTATTCTTATCGATACTTGTAATGAAAAATTTTTTGATTCACCGAAGGTATTTTGAACTTTCAAAACATTAGTAACATACGACGTTGCAGTTCTTCTATTAATAGGTTTATATAGTGCACAGGTTATATATTTATAAGTACACAAGTCTAAAATAGGGTCAATCGCCCCATGTCTGAATATCATAGAAAAATTAAATCACTCCTAATATTTTCCATTTGCATGTTTTGAAAATTGCATAAATGTAAAAGTGGAGTAAAATTAACTTGGAACTTACTAGCTGTAAGAGCATTAATTGTGCTCGATTTAATCAGGCGACTATATTTTCGTCGGTCTGGTTGTTGCTTCTTTGGCTGATGTTCGAGGGGAATGTTACACTTTTCAGAACGTTCCCCCTTGTTCATAAATTTCACAGTTTTCATACTAGGCCTCGTACTCCTATGTTGCCACTCTGGGGTTTTCATTATTGCTTCGAGGTGAATACCTGCCGATGCATCTGTAATAAGAAAATTTTATACAATTTTTTTAAATCAAATCCTGTTTCAAAATTAAGAAACTTTCTTCAACATTATATAACTATAATTGCAATAATTATTACCACCTTCTTTCAAGGTTTATTTATGTATGCCTAAATATTTTTCAGTTTTCAAACAATTTATACATGGTGTACAACTATCTTTAGAAATGTCTATGCCTTTATGCAATATAATTCCATTTCTGCTGAAATTGAATTAAACAAAACACACATAAAATTTCTGCCAACATAAAACCTAAGTCTAATAATAATATGCAGCTTATCTTGTTCTTCGAATACTCCTTTCTCTTTGAAAGATGATGATTTCTCCTATGCCCTTATTACATCTCAAACATAGGGGACCTACAGCTTTGAATCGCATAAATTTCAAATACCTCTACTAGAGATACAGTTTAGTATAACCTGATTAACGAACATATTGAATTGTAAAAGTGCCTGATGAAAATGCGAAAATAAACTTGTTAGCTGGAGAGAAGTTTATATATAAATAATTTTTTGTTTTACCAAATTGGATTTGAGGTTAAACGTGAATTAAGAATTTGTATTACCTTACTCTTACACCATATGCATGTAAACAGAGAATAATCAAACTCTGAACTCAGTAACCACAATATATGCAGAATAAGTGGCTGTTTGTCATTGTCTTGTGAACAACAGTTGGTAGAGATATATTGTTCCAGTGCTGGAAATTGATATAACACCGCTAGTATAAAAACTAACACATTAACATCTAAGCATCAGTCATGTTATCAAAAATATCTACATATGTAAATATGTTTTCAAGCATAAATCACTTCCTTCTCTATTTTGTATGACAAATTTTTAAAGGTAGTGACAACTACAGTATACCAATATTATCACCTGTTCGTGTGCATTAATCAAAAATAATTTAAATATGTATTCTACACAATGCTTTTGAATGCAGTAACTAAAACCAATGCAATATACATTTTATATACTCACTCCAGTTATTAGATTTGAAGTAGCAAAAATAAATACATACATGTTAGAATATAAGAGCATTTTGCAAAAATTTTGATGAACAATGCTATGCTTTGTAAGCATATGTTTTAGAAAACATATCTGGTTAATTTACTGCTCTTATACAATTTTATATGAAAATATCTACTAGTTTACTATGTTAAAAATTTGAAAAGCAGGAACAATAGCATAATTCTTCATAAAAACTTATGGCATGAAGCTTTGATGGCTCAGACAAAAAATTAACTTCATTTTCTTAAAATTATCAATAATGGAGATATATTGCCCCTGAATTTGGGAAGACAGTATTAATGTTATATTTACTAATGTTAATAGGGAATTGAATGGTTAAATATAAAACAATCACTTTTGCATTGAAATTAGAAAGTCCGATAGAATAAATACTCAAGTGCACAGAATAATAATCAATACATTAAATAGGCAAAACTCTAGAGAAACTTAAATTACTTTATATAAGAGCAAATTTCACAAACTTAAGTATCCAAATCAACAAACTAATAACAAAATACTTTTTCACTTCTTTGTAATTTGTTCTATTAACTACTATAAAAATAAGTTTTGTTTTTAATTAAATGTTTTTGTGTAGGAAAACATGTGATATATATCTTATCTGAACTGTGGTAGTTTTAATAGCTTCAATAGTAGTAACAAAAACGATTAACCTTCTGCTTAACTTATGAAAATACTTTAAGTTTAGAAACAGCCATTCCAATTTCTTAGAAAATTTAAATTTGTCAATACCACAATGGTCCAAGCAGTCTTAAAAAGGGAACTAAAATTGTGCCACTGACAACAATGTCTTTGATTATTAGTATGACCTAATGCCAACAACAATAATAATCAGATGTGCAACCTTATAAACCCAAAATATACATAGCCGATCCCATCTCAAATGATCAAGAATGAATAACATAGGCATTATATCATTTTGTGGAATATTTAACTGTTGAATCTAATTTTTAATTTACCAATATAATATGGTTCATATTTATGCTGATTCTGTCTTATAACAGGTAATATACAGTGCGAGTATAAAGTCTGGAACTATCGAAATAAATCTTCTATTAAATGTTCGTGAAAAAAATCCTCGAACACGTCGATTCTTATCTTAAATTAGACACATTTCAGTGTAATTGTTATTTGTAGATTGTCTTTTGTTTTTGAGTTACGGCGATAGTGAAATTTTTTTTAAATAGATTCCCTAATTTTTTATAACGGATTTGGAAAGAGCGTGAAATTCTAAAACCAAATATGCTAAAAAAAGTGTGATACTGCAGAAGTTTTCGAGATAATTGCTTTTAAAGTTTTAAAACAAAAATCAAATAACAATCGAGAGTTCCAAGTTTCAAATAACAAAATCAAGTAGCCACATAACAATTGACTTCTTCATTTGACAATTGAGTCCCTCACAGTTTGTTTATCTGTTTTTATTGTGTGGTTTTGTACGTAATTCAGTAAATAATGGTGCGATATTTGACAGAAAAAGAGCGAATTGAAGTTTTAATATTGAGGGGATGTGGAGACCATACTAGAACACAAGAGGTTAATGACCTATTGAATAGCAAGAATCCTGATAAAGAACCTATCGCAAGAACGACAGTTTCCAAAATAGAGAAAAAGTTTTCTGAACTCGGATATGTGAAGAACCGCCGCACGGGTGGTCGTCCAAAAACCGATGAACGTACTGAGCTACATATTTTATTGTCTCTAAAAGAAAATCCCGATAGAAGTACAAGAAAACTAGCCGCAAATAATGGCATTTCCCAATGGTCAGTTTCAGTTTTAAAAGTTTTAGAAAAATATAAATGGCGTCCCTATAAAGTTTAATTAGTGCAAGAGCTTAACGAAGATACTCCCGATCGAAGAATAGAGTTCTGTGAGGTAATGATGGAGCGGTGTAATATTGACGGCGATTTTTCCAATCACGCATCATTTTTTCCAATGATGCAACCTTTCTCCTTAATGGTACAGGGAATAGTCAGAATTGTCGATATTGGGCACCTGAAAATCTGCACTGAATGAACGAGACGCACACGCAGTTTCCTCAAAAAGTCAACGTTTGGACAGTAGGGCACAGAATTCTAGGACCATTTTTTATCGAAGGTTCATAGACAGGTGTAAATAATTTGGATTTCTTAAGAAACGACTTAATTCCTGCGGTGCTTTATCCGAATAATGAAGATCCAGACCTACTAAGCGATATGTTACAGTTTCAACAAGATGGTGCTCCGGCACATTTTGACGTTGGTGTTAGGAATTATTTAAATATATTTTCCTGGTAAATGGACAGGCAAAAGGGGAGCTGTTGATTGGCCTTCCCGATCACCCGACCTACCTCCGATGGATTTGTTCTTATGAGGCTATCTAATAAGTACGGTCTACATAAGGCGCCCACAGACAATAATAGAGTCAAAGCGAAGAATTCGCACAGAAATAAGATAACTTCCATCTGAAACTCTGCGCAAAGTTCGTGAAGAATTTTTGTAGACTTGGATACTGCCTTGCCCAAAATGGTGGTCAGTTCGAACATTTAATTTAATTGTTTTTCTTTATTTTGGTATGTTTTGGCTTTGTATTTCACAATAACTGCAATACACGCAATGAAAAAGTAAGTAAGCTACCAAATTATTATTCTATTTCATTGTAATTCGATTTTTGTTTTAAAACTTTAAAAGCAATTATCTCGAAAACTTCTTAATACAGTATCATATTTTTTTAACATATTTGGTTTTAAAATTTCACGCTCTTTCCAAATCCGTCATAAAAAAATAGGGTATCCATTTAAAAAAAATGTCGTTGTCGCCATAACTCAGAAACAAAAGACAATCTACAAATAACAATTACACTCAAATATGTCTAATTTAAGATAAAAATCGACGTGTTCGAAGATTTCTTTCAAAAACATTTAATAAAAGATTTATTTCGATAGTTCCAGACTTTCTTTCGCACTGTATACACCTGGTTCAGATTTTGAAAAATACTATGTACATAAGGCCAACAAAAAAAAGGCCACCTTGAAATATTTTATAAATGTCCCCTCCCACCCTTAACTGCATATTTTATAACTAAATAGAAAGCTATACTGATTTTTCGTAATTATCAATGGTTTAAGATGCTTATTCTATTCCAACAGACCCATATATGTTACCCAAAATCACGCAAGCAGTAGAGTATACATCCTTTCTTATCATTTATTTATGCCACTAGGGCCTAGGCTTTTGTGCACTATTTCTGGAATTGAGTTTGATACTTAATAAAATTTTAAACGTGTTAACAATGCGGTAAATTGTTGCAGGCGTTGCTCAAGTTGCTGCTCTGATTGAGAATGGTGGTAGTCAGTGTCAAGTCTGTTATACGTTGGGAATACCTCGTACTACTGTTCAGGATACCTGGAATTGGTTTCTGGAGACTGGCAAGAATCTGCGCCATTGCACTGCACCATATCTGAACGAACATTTTTTAAGGAACGATTTGTTCTGGTATGGGCAGGTATTTCCATGGAAAATAATGCTTTGAATGCCCATAGATATGTGGACAATATTCTTTATGGAGCTGTCCTCCTATTTTACCATTTTATTGGACATGGTTTTGTTTTAATGCACAACAACGCCAGACTACATATTCCACAAGTTATAACTGAATACCAGAATGAAGTCGCCATTAGAAGACTTGATTGGAAGGCATGTAGCCTGGATCTTAATCTGATAGAACATCTTTGGGATGAACTTCTGAGGCTGGTTCGTAGTTGTCCAGCCATGCCAGAGACTCTTCAAGAGCTACGATTGGCCCTTCAAGGAGAATTTGAAGCAATTCTTCAAATTTGCAAAACAAATTCAATGCCACGACGGTTGAACGAAGTAATTCAGGCTCCAGGAGGACTTACATGCTAATAACAATTACCAGGAGGTCCATTAAAAACAGCCACCTTTATATTTTACTATTAAAAAAACCATATCTCTGCTACTTTTTAAAATTTAAATTATTCAGGCCCTTAGCTAAGAGGGTGCCAGGAAGTGTTAAGCACCTCCTGGGAGAATTTGAGTGCCTCCTGAAGAATTTCTAACATTATCTTATCCTTCTGGTTATTGTGAAAGCAAAAAATGTTTTAGAGATTAGGCAATTTTTTGATCAATGTGCCATGCTCTATGTCATCCCCAGAAAACTGACCATTTTTATCCTGTACAAGGGTCTCATGCTCTCTCTTGGCTTTTTGAACTATGGAATGGCCACCTAAACGCGACCATTATTATTTTCCCAAACTACCGTGAAATTCTGGAGACTTTACAAACTGGGTCAATCAATACTGACATTAATGGAGATTTTGTGGAGGTAGAGGCTACTGGATTGTTGGCTTTTACTACACCCAGAGACTTACGCTTTTGCATAATTTTTATGAAATCGATGTTAAATATTCGAGTCTTTGAACAAAGCCTTCCTTGCACATTAATACAAGTTTTTTATATTCATTTGAGATTACAAATGCTGCTATACAATTTCTTGAAGAAATGAGAACTATGCACTGAATTTGATGAACTAATAGAAATGTTATATGCAGAGTTTTATATTGAAGAAGACGATGTACATGTTTCTCCTCCACCGAAATGCAAAAGAAAAACAACAAAAAACCTACAAGATTACATTGTAACTCCGACTTTATTCTCCATTTCAGAATGATATTTAATCAAGTAAATGACATTTACCAAACTGATAATGCCGAATTCTAGGAAGCTACTTTGACGGCTGAAGACTTGAATAAAATTAAATACTTAGAATAGTCATTAAGAATAAAGCTTCCGTAAATGGAAGAAATCAAAGTTGTTAAGCAATTTATAGAAAATAAAAGGAAGTGAAAGAAAGATTATCAATAACAAAGGGGAGGAAGAAAGTCGACTGGTAGTATTCCAAGAAATATATAATCAACACTTCGCCTTTGACGATACTTATAATCTTTTAGCTACTGCAGTATGTGAATCCACCTTCTCAATGCTGGCACAAATAAATCGCCCCCAAAGAAAGTGCATGTGCAACCAGAGAAAGGCAGATTTGATCCTGCTTGCATTTGAGAAAGCTTGCAAACAAAAAATCAACATGGATGCTTTTTTCAACAAATTTAATAACAAATGTACCACGCGCTTGCCACTTTGTTAATTAACGATTTTGCAAGAATATTTTGATCAAATTATTTGTTTAATTTTCCTTGATTTTGAATGTTCCTAATAAATATATAAACCCTGTATTTAGATTTATAATAAAAAAAAAAGTTGACAACCGAAATCCCATGAGCACCCCCTGATATTAGTTTCTAGCTACAGGCCTTCCTTTATTTATAACCTAATAGCAATCTCTATTTAAATTAATGAACGTTTCAGTGCTTTTGTGAAATAATTCAAGGTGGCTGGATTTTTTGCCGGTCAGTGTATATTACCATACGTAACTGATAATTGTAACAGATTTTTTTTTCGCGTTATATGAAGTTTTAAACTAACAGAGGAATTCATTTAGCTTGTAAATAACCGTAGTCCTACCAGCCAATTCCTATTAACTTTATATTCCCTAGGTTCTTTTAATAAATGTTTGTTGAAGCTTTAAGTAAACCTTATTTTGAATTTTAACCCTTTATTGCCAGTTAACAGCATGACTACACTAGATCACATGAATTTCGTGTCAGGCCACGAAACAGCAAAGGCAAAAACTTTGCAAATTTACTACATTTACTTACCTTCTGGTAATGAAAACACTGGATGAAAAGATGGATCGAGTAAAGATATGCGTTCTGATTTGCTGAGGTAGTCTGATAGATCACGCGGACGGGTAGGGTCTGTCCTTCCAGTACACAAAGCACACTGTAAACTAGGTGGTGTACATCCACATCGTATAGTAGAAGATCGGGCTGCTTTTTTAGAAACAGCATGAAGTCCCCAAGTTTGTAGAAGTTTCCGTTTACGAAAATTAATCATAGGTCTTGTTCTAGCAGCAACCTGCGTCTGAGGATCGGAATTAGGTACAGCTCCATTGGCAGTTGATTCCAAGGATTTTAATGTTAGTGGTGAAGCACCAGGCAATTGTCCTCGATAGCCATTTACTGCACCTGGAGAGGTGGGTACGGTATGAGGCGGACTGATACCGCCTAAAACTAAAGCTCCTTTGCTTGCACGAATTTGTTTGTGTAAATCGCTGTATTGACGAATTCGATATTCTAAGTCCGCAATTTGTGCTTGCAACCACGTCCAACGAGCAGCTATCGCTGCACGTTCTGTTGCATATCGCCATGCTGCTCTTTTCTGACTGAAATTTGAAGAAATTATTAGTTAAATGCCTTTTGGGTTAAAAATTCAAAACTTTCAAATTGTAAACTTGTTGTAAACACCTTCACCTATAGACTGTCAGGCAATTAAATAACAAACTATCCTTTCTAATCCTCAATTTCCAACATATGCATGTAGTGGTCACAGACAGAATGTCAATCAATGTGATAAAATCTTCATTTGATGAATGTTTAAAGTTTCAAAAGGGTTTACACTTTTTATTGACGATTTATCAAGTAAACTTAAAAATCCGCTTTTTAATCACAATAATAATTACAGTATTTTTCAAAGAGTACTTCTAGTTTAACATAGTAACTGACACAACGTTACGATTTCTATTAATAGGTTACTAGATTTAATCGAACACAAATTATTTACTAAAATCATAGTACGAAATAAGAAGCAAGTTGATAATATTACCATAATATTATTTTGATACAATTAATGAATTATTAGTTAGAGAACTTTAAAATTTAGAAATATTTTCCAAAAAACTACACGTTTCCAAAAATCCTTATTCTCCATTATTATTTAAGCCCTGATATACTTTCTGTCTGTATTTTATTTATTCAATAATGATTAGGAAAATGTCTGCATTCATGTATGAGAAAGACAACTTCATGGGTTTTGTTATCCAAAACTAAGCGCTCTTTATTACTAATATTTACAATCAGATTAAGTACAACTGCAAAACTCTATGAGAGACTATGCAACTATATGCAATACCTACATTTTAAATATTTATTGAGTAATGTGCTTGAATATGTCCAGATTTATAGGTCATGTAATTTATTTAATGTAATGTAATCGACAATATGTGTCTGACTTCCTTAACACTCTGTATAACTTATATTAATATTCATTGACGGCACTTACAGATTTGTATAAATTACCAATATTCATTCGACTAGAATTCAAATGGCGTTTTAATTTTTCGTTTTCTTCTATTAGGTTTCAAAATTCTTGAGGATTGTTGTTCAACAAATATTTTTCAATTAGTTTCTGTAATGGAATTCCGAGCACCATTGAAATTTAGAATCCTTGGGATATAATGGGATATTGTTGGAAGAGAATTTAATTGGCCTTGAATTACAACTATTTTAGTCGAAATGCATATTATGCCGGCCTCGGTGGTCTAGTGGTTAGCGCATTTGCCTTTAGATCCGAGGGATGCGGGATCGAACCTGGCTGAGGTCGGCAAGATTTTTCTAGCGGGGAAAAATCTGAAAGTGTGCGATGTGTGACACGTTAAAAATCACTACTGGAGTTGGAATTACCCCAGATACACAAAATTCTTAGTTAGGCTGTACAATGGGCTAAATGTGGCCTAAGTGCATCGCTCTTTCAAGCCATCATGCAAATATAAATACTCATAAAAATATTATTTGTAAGTCATAATGTGTGATGATAGAACCTGACAAATAAAGTGTGCTATATTTTAATATTTTCTAGTTTGATAATATTATTGCTCTTCTCCATACATTTGGTATATCCACATGATGAGGCCTTTTAAGTGTAGAACACCACTGATGCAAACATTTCAATTATATTTGTAAATTATTCAGTGTATCAACAAATTATTAAATTGCCTAAGATGGTAAGTAAGTACAAAACTTGAAATGCTCAATGAAAACAAATATACTCGATCCAAGGCACCCTAGGCTCACAACATGATTCTGGGCTCCTACACCCTCAAAAATGAATAAACAAATAAAATGCAGTACATTAATTTTATCTTTCATACCCTGAGTTCAGGTTCATCGTTCCAGACAAGTTAAAATATGCCAGGTTTACCTTAAATTTGACAAGTGGGTGTGAGTAAACGGCACAAAATAAGTTTAATCATGTATGTATGCATTCTACAGATGGAAATGGGTGTGTTAATTTAATAAAATGTATCCATAAAAACTGCTTCACTGCAGAAGTACAGTGCTCCGCTAGGATGTCTAAACTCTAAAACAACCACATTTTAAACAAATGCTTGGGACAGCATAGCTTCTTTGAACTTCTCTGCAAGAAGTAAGTTTATCTGCGTACCTTGCCTTTTCAACTGATTTTAAATTCTATATCATAAGGATACATTTTAAGACTTTGTGTACAAACTGTTTTCTATCCATGCTGCCAAGTTTTAAAAGGACTGTTTAAAATACAAGGAACCCTCAAATTATCATTTATTAAAGAAAATTATCTAAAAACTAGGAAAAGCATTCTCAGGGAACTTTAGGCAAATAATTACACACACACTGAAATGTTAAAAAATAATACACGGACGAGTCCACACTTGCCGCTTGTTTACATTATAGCAAAGGGTGGAAATTCATTATACATACACAATTTCCAATTACTACATGAAACCAGAGCATTTGGTTATATCTATAATTTAGTTTCAAATATAAATAAACCGGGTTCAAGCGACTGGTTCAGACTGAAGAATTCATGGTCAAATTTAAGCACACCTTTTGCAGTACCCTCTATGTTTTCACACATAATTTAATACATTACCTAAGAAAACGAAAAGAGGGTACTGTATGAAAATGTAAAAGTAATTGTGCAGGTGCCCTTATATACTCCACCTGACAAAACCATACCTTCAAAAGTTTGTAATTGCTTTAATAATGCTTGTATTTATAAAATGTAAAATTTCGAGATTATTGTTTGTTGATTTTCTTGTACTATTTAATAAATAATTGTTTACTAAAGAAAACCTAAGGCAGTATTTTAAAAACACGATCGCCTCTTATTTTGCAAAATGTATTCGTAATTAATAAAGAATTAGTAAAGAATATGCCTGTTTAATACTTAAAATTTGAAACGACTTTTCTCTGGGTAGCTATTAGATTGAATAACATTTTTCTATACCCTATGTCAGTGGTGCTCAAACAGTCGATCGCAAGAGGTTTTTAAGTCGATCACGTACATATTTGTAAAAAGTATTCTAAATATTTTTGTTATAATTGTAACTTAATATTTATTCAAGATTTAACATTTAATAGATATTATTTGGAATTAGGTAGATTCTATCTCATTCCAAATAAACGCGTTTTAACCTGCCAAGACGCACGCGAACTTCTGAAAAAACTGCTTTTGGAATATCAAACACGTTCAATTTGGACTTATTTTCTATCGAAAATGAGGTCTTGAAAATTATGTCAGATATTCATCTCAAAGCCAGAGCAACAGATAACAAATTTTGGGCTTGTTTATCTGGAAAAATATCCATGTTTGAAACAAATAGCCCTTCAGTTAATAGCATTATTTGGGTCAACTTATTTGTACGAGGCTGCGTTTTCCGAAATGAAAATAATTAAATCTAAATATCGTAATCGGCTCAGTGACGAACATCTTAATTCATGCTTGCGTTCGGCACTTAGTAATTATGTGCCATCCTATGAAAAGTATGCAGATAACCTGCAGTGCCATTCATCAACATCAAAATAACATTAGTTGTTGTATCTTTGCAATTAATAAATATAACCATTTATAAACTTTGTATTTTATTTTTACCTACTCGATCGCTGCCGGCTAATGCTTTTATGGTAGATCGCCGATGGTTTGAGTCTGAGCGCCCCTGCCCTATGTTATGTTGTTATGATGATAATTGCCATTATGTGGCCTTACAGCTGGCAGTCTACCATTCTACCGTAACTCATCAGACTTTCTTGCGTTTCGACTTGAAAATTGATTAATTTATACATTATTGCGAAAGAATAATTGTTTTATCTTAGGTCAAGTGCACAAATTTAAACAATTATAAAGGAACATGGCACTACTTGTTCGCCTATACTTTTTCATAAAATCCTTTCCATCGGAAGTCCACCACAGTAAATGTAACACATAAAACAAGCCGCTATTGTTTTTAGAATAATCTGTATTACGTTTGCTTTATAGAACAATTGTATAGGCCACAATCTAGAAAAAAGTTTTTCAGTTAATTTTAAAATATGAAGAAGATATTTTCAGACATAATTTGTTATGTAGGGTTTGTCGTTTCTTTTATTCTTTTATTTAGCATTTGTGCCTATTTAGCATTTTTATATAATAGTATGCATGTTTAAGTGTTCACAACTACCTACTAATTAAAGTTTCTCTTTGATGTTAACTCAAGACAAAAATACTATATAATAATAAATGTACGTGATTGTTGCACTGAATAAATCTGTTGATGCACCGATAAGCTCGAGACTAATATTTACCAATTAAATTTGATCACGGAACCTGTAACACAGTTATCTAAAACAGGAATGGGAGTTGCTTAAATTTAAAAGCAGCCTGATAATCTTTACAGATTTTTTTACTAAATTGGAAGACTGAAAAGTCAAGAAATGTCCTTTATTATTGCTGCAACCCTGTAATGGTAAGAATGTCGTAATAAATACAATAAATTAACAATATATTAGTTAGAAAATCCAAAAATATATATAGTAAAATCTCAAGATGTAATTATAATGTAATGTTAATGGTTTCTTTTTTCAATTTTCTGGTAGAACCTTCATTTTCATTTAATTTCCATATCAATTCCAAATCGAAAATCAATTATTCTTGTAGCTCTTACTCGCATTTTGATGTGTACAAAAATCAACATGTGGTAATTATAAAAATAATGATGCCACATTTTTTGTCTCAGTAATTTCAAGATCTCACAAATTTTTCTAGAAGCAGCAGTTGAAATTTGTTTAAATTTCTCATGCACTGTGTTTTTCTGTAATGTAAACTTACTTACACATACCTATAAAGTAATTAACGAATCAATAACAGAATATAAAAATGTACTATTCTTATAGTGCATTAGCCCGGTCTACATCTTGCACTGTTTCTTTCATAGCTGAAATACATTTTTAATTCTTATGCCACCCAAACAGCAAACTAGAACAAACCTATAATTACTATTCCATTACTGACAAATAGATGCCCATATTGCCCATATACCTATGTATTATTGTTCTAAACAGACCGATCACAACCAATCCTTTGACTTTAGTTCATGGTGAGCATGCTTGAACTTATGGAAAACATATTAACCTCACCATTCTGTCTGATTATTTTCATACTTGTTTACACTGTGAAGTGACTTATAAGTATGTTATAGTTAATCATTAGATAAGGAATCATAATTAATGTTGTGGATGAATCCGTATTGATCCTTTAAAGATAATTTAAAATAACTCCATACTATTATAAGAGCAAACAAAACCTTATTTTCGAAGTTGTTAGGTTTTCTGTCAGTTTGTGGTTATCTTCAGCACTACAAATGCAACCAGAACACCACAGTTTGCTTTCTCTTTAGTAATTAGTTACAGCTTAACTGTGACATGCAAGCTACATTTAAAGTATGAGAATAATTAAAATAAAAAAAAGTGATATTCAGAAGGGGCCCTTCAAGTATTAAGAGCCACAAGTGATACCTATAAATATTATTATAATTCTTTCTAGTTAGTCTGGCATACAAACTTTTTGTGTGTAAAAAGGGGCCTTAAATTAAATAATCTTTCTAAGAATTAAAAGGTATCCATTACTTCCCAATTAAAAGAAATATGTTGCAAAAAATCGTAAAACAATAGAAACTTAAATTATAAACCTAAGAAAATCTTCACCATTTTTTACACATTTCATCGTTATTGTCACTGTTACTTATATTCTATTTAAACTAACTTATGTACTTAATTACAATAATTAAAGTAAATTCTCAACATATTTATTACCTCTCAAAGATTCAAGCTAGATTTCTCAAGTTTGTTTAATACTACTTTCAGCAATATAGATACTACACTTTGCCTATTTTAAATTAAATATTGTTTATTCCTCTTGCTGTCTGAATCGCAGGTTTGTATACACTGTGTTGATTCGTATTGAAGACAGAACTTTACCAAGCAAATTCAAACAGTTGTTTGTAAATACTGGCTTCCTTAATTCAACTAGTATGCTAGAATACCCTCCTTTTAAATGATTAAGTGAACGGTATTATGTTTATGATACAAAATGTGGCAATCAAATGTTTGTTACCTACCATTTTTAGAAAAACAATGTTAAACAAAAGTATATTGGAAACACCACCAATGAAATGTACGTGCTGTACGCTGTTCTAAAAGTTGCAGTATTACTGTCTAGGTTACAAGTCGGTTATACAAAATTTGGATGTTCCTTACGTTAATGTGTAAAAGAATAGCTGCTTTGAAAAATCAATTCCAGATGAGAAAAATGTAAGCATCAAGCTTTAGTTGTCAAGAAAAAAAATATATTTACTTCCACTGCACATAAACCTGGGACCAATTAAAATATTTGTAAAGGCAAAGACAGTGAGGGATTTCCTTTCTAAGACGAAAATTTTATGCATAAATGAGGTCAAGATAACAGAAGGCATTTTTGATGGTACTCAAATGAACAGCTTTTTCTGTAACAAAACACCAGAAAAAATAGAATGCTGCTTAAAGAAAACATTTTGTCAATGTATTCAATAATTTTTCGGGCGAAGAAAAATAAAGAAACTTTTTTCTCTTGCAGAATTTTGTAGAGGAAGATGTCACTCAAAAAGTGTATTTACTGCATCTCTCCTTGGAATTTTTTTGCCAGCAAATTTGATGAGTCTGCTAACAGATTTCATCAGGATGTAGATCAAAAGGAAAACAGCAACAACAGAAAATGAGACCTGAATATATTAAGTGTCTACTGCTAAAAGATTCTATAGGGGACACCAACAGATGAATACAAGACAGAAAACTGTAAAATAAGTTTAAATTAATTTATTTCATAATGTCTAGATTATTGAAAATGTATAAGGTTCCAAGTGTGCAATAGTTATTATCACTATAAAAAATAAATGTTTTTTGTCTTTAAATATTTCTTCAGCTGGAATGGTAACTGATAAAACCGTTAGATTGCCATATTTAGATTTAGCAACACCATATCACCCTAAATTTTAACAGGGAGAAGAAAAGCATCCTTTGCAAACCATATTATGTTAAGAGTAAAGTAGTAAAGAAATAATTAGTTCAGTGTTAAAAGTTGCATCTGATGTACAATTTATTTTTCCTTGAAATTAATTAAATTAGCCCAATTAATAGTTTGCCTTACTTCGTTTATATATATATTTTATATATATTGCTTTTGAAAACTTTTGTACACCTCGAAATACATAAAATGGACGCAGCAGAAAGGTAATCAAACCTTTTGAAATTAATTATAACAATGTTTTGACTGATTAAAAAAATTAATAGAGGCTCTAAAAAATAAAAACAATCCTTGTTATATCGATAGTTAATCATGTTTAAGAATTGTTAAGAGTCATTTACAAATTGATAGCTTCTAAACAAGAAACTCTAAAGGTAAAGATATGATACTTTTAATTAATAAATCAATAATTTGCTAATATGTATGGCTAGCTCAAGCATCATACTTCAAGTATAAAATTAATAATTTGAAAATATGGATACACCTCGATTTACAGAAGGATGTGTTCTTGAGAAGACAGGAGCAAATGGAACCCTTTACATATGAGGTCAACGGCAATCACAAGGTTAAGTTCCAGAACTTTACATAGTAATTTTTGACCACTCTATTTAAAGCGAAGAAATAAACCTTTTTAACTGATAGAAAGTATTTTATTATTAACCTACATAAATATAAGATACTAAAAACAAACTGAGAAATGAAACAACTAAATCTTGTATATTAACCTTCCCATGTTCCAAAATCAATTCAGGAGTTCCACTGTCAGATCCCTGCACTGATATTAATGACAGTGGCAGGATACAACTGTAGTGGGTTGCACTTTTTCCATACATAGTCTCTTGATTGTAATAAATTAAGGAAAACTTTCGCAAATTATGTAAAGCAATCAATATAATATTTAATATTTAGGATTGTTTATGGTAGTACAAGCAAACTTCTGGATTTTGAAAAAAAGAAAAAATAAATTTATGATTATGACTTTGTGGTTAGTGATGTGTGCAATCATGAATAGGCAAAAATTGAGACTAGCTATAATTTACATTTTAGTGTTTCTTAACCTATAGTTGTGAATTTGCCATTATTTATTAACGATTGTTAAACAAAGTAAAATAATTACTACAAACAACAATATCAATATAACTAATTTTTAAATATGTATTTTTATTTCCGTAAGAAGTGGAAGTTAAATCGCACATTACAGCAATTTTTAATACTAAACAAATTATTTCTTTATCATTTTGTCCTAAATTAATTAAGAGAGCCAATATTTACAATAGTGTGATTGTGCATAGAAAAGTTGCTTCGGATTTGATACCTGATTTTACCATGAAAAATTATGCTGTAATCAATACCGGCTTCTCTACTCATTTTTGAACAAAATTGTAAGAAGAAAATTTGCTGAACATTAAAAACTGCATCTAATGCCCAACTTACTTGCTCTACATAATAACCGCTTTTCATAAAATTTAGAAACTCGCTTTAAAAATTAACCAATTAGTAGGACATCCATCACTTTGACAATTAAAAACAGGCATTATTTAAAAATTATTAAGTATTTGCTTTTCTGTTTGCATTTTGAGGGAAGTTCTTACAATGTTGTCTTACATCTCACTCAATCAAAATACAAATACAATTTGGTTGTCATAGGAACAGAATCAAGAAGAAATAATAATTACAAATAATTGTCATTAATTTTAGTTGATCAAGTCATGGGTTGCCATTAGTAGTGCGATTAATTTTAGAAAGGATATTCATAATTCTATGGATAATGGTAACACTATTGAAACAGTAAATAATGCATTAGATGCAGTTTTTCATGCTGAACAAATTATCTTAATACTATTTTCCTCTAAAATAATTAAAGGAATCAATATTTACAAGTTAATTTTGCCCAGTGTCAAATTTAAATCAACGCCATATTCATATACCAACAAAAACCTTATCTTCTAATGAGAGTTTAATTATGTAATAAATAACACAACACAGCATACTGCTACAGCTATAGAAGGACTAAGTGCTACTGCAACTTACATGGCAAGATACTGCTGGTGCGGATTATTATACGTTTGCATTTCATCACAGCTTTCACCCCCCGAACTGCTAACAGTGGCTTCAGAATCCAACTGTTCCTGCACTAATCGAGTTTCAGTATAAAGAAGCCCCGTCACCCTTTGCAATTCATGTTTACACTCAGGTGTCCATTGGGGAATTATAGTGGCACCAATCAAAGTATTTCGCAACGAATTTGTTTCCACAGAACCCGATCCAAAATACCGTGCAACATGTCTTTGTCTTCCTGCAGAATTTGCCTGAAGAGTAGCAGACATTTCCAATTTCCGCACTAAATTTTTTGCAGAACTTTGAGAGATCGGTTTTAGTCTTTCTGTTTCGCGAGTAGCAAGAACAGAGGCACAGATGTTAGGCTCCGATTGTTTTGTAAATTCCAACTGCAAGACTGTGTTATCTTTAGTTCGCCGTAGGGTTCGATGAACATGTTCATAAACTCCTGCAACTTCTTCACTAATATGTTGTCCCATTTGTTTGGCTTGCACTTTACGTAACCTTCTCAATATAAACTCCAGCTTCCTTTCAAGTTTAACATGCTTTTTTTGTAAATCTGTAATTAATTCTTTTGTGTGGTTCTCTTTAAACGTATTAGCTCCATCAATCAATTGTTCTTCCATGCTCATACTCATAACGTCCACATCATTGAAGAGTTCTTTTTCAAGCGACGATAAGGTGGGGAGTGGGAATATGGAATCCGCTTCAGCTCCAAGGTCACTTGCAGTTACACCTAATCTATCACTACCCGATTCCATTGACTTGAACACTTGCATCAATTCATCCACATTCTGTCCAATTTCACTGGCACTTCCGATGTCAGTTCCAGGTAACACAGCTTCGATACTATTAAATAATTGGTCCACATCACTATTTGCGGTTTTGTCCTTGATTAGTGAAGATACAACATCTAGCCCAGCTTTTTGAAGACCCATTTTATCTGTATGGTCGCCCATATGTAGAGGGCTACTATTCATTATATCACTGGGGTTGGAAAGATCAGAACTACTTTCCCCAACCACCGGCAAGCTACTGTTGTGATTCTTACTGTTCAATAATTCTGAAACCAGTGCAAGCGTATTAAGGTTGTCTGTACCTCTTCGCAGGTCGAATTTATTACAAGAATCTCCTTCAAAGGAATGGTAAATGCTATGTTCATCTTGGTTATTTAACGATGTTGTCGATTCTGTTGTGGGACTTCTCGGGGATAGCTTAAAATTTTGCGACTGGTTTGCCTTTGTCAATGCTGGGGCCATCACCATCACATGGGGATGCCTCACCGAGGCTGTACGCAATCCCATTCATTCAGTGTTCAATGAAGATTACTCCCTTTATGAATATTTTCCACTGCACAAATATAACAAAGTTAGAAAATACAAACCAAAAAAAAACGGCTAACAATTATTATGAACAAACTAAATAATCAATCGCCGGCTAGTTCCATAGCGACACGGGGAATTCGACAGTTAAAAACAGTTAAATAAAGCGTCGTTACGAAATTGAAACCGTAAACAGAATAGCATTTTCAATGGCAACAGTAGAAACGTTACTGAACTTACGGGTATCGCCACAAAGATACTTCTAAAACTCCACTTTTACCCTTGATTACTGTTTCAATTTTCGTGTTATGCGAAATTTGAACACTGCACTCCCACGTGACGGATCCAAGCTTACGAAACGAAATACGGTGCAGATAGAGACACGCACCTTAAAAACATTGCACCACTTTAACCACTTATTACAAAGAACTGGCACTTACGTATTACATGTCACTAATCGATACGCTTGAAACTTCCACAAACAACATCTTAGGGTGCAGTTCAGCGTTCGAAACGGGTAATATTTAAAAAAAATTCTGGCATTATATTTAACAATAATGGCGACTTATAACAGTTGAACAGCGCATTGGAACATATACGTCCATTTGCGTTGGGAACACCGCAAACTACGGTGGCGCTGAACAGAGCAAACGCATTAAGGCTATGTCTCCCATACTGCGTCGCTTCGGTTTCGATCTTGCACAGTTGCATAAAATCTCGCAACAACCGCTCAACCAACCGCATAAACTATTCTGACCAATTTGCAAAAACATAAGACGCTTCCTGAAGGTTCTTTGACGGGAAACGTAAATACAAAATGCTGCAGATGTTTAAACGGATGATTTCATTGTTTCGCATGTAGAGACATCTACGGGTGCTCACGTGAAAGAAGGCGTTTTGGCGCACTATTTAAAAATTGTGTTGATGAAAATGGATTTAAATTAGCTGTAAATTAAATTTTAAACGTACAACTCTCTAATTTGCTGGTTTAACAAACACTTACCAAATTTTAGCTTCATAATGTAAAATGATTATTCTGCCTTACTTAAGTACTATTTTCGACGAACTTCTACAACGAATTATTCTAATACAAAAAAAGAATATATGGATCAAAACACGATACATTTCACTAATAACTAAACAACCTGTAGAAAACAATTTCGCTATAAAATATGATAAATTTACAAACCAGAGATTGTAAAACCAAAGAACAAAGTACCTTCCTACTTCATGCAATTATTACACTCAAGTACTTACCAGGACAGATTTATTTAACAAATTCCCACTAATATTATATAGTTTTAACTTTCTACGTGTTTTACACAGAAACTGAACGTCCACCATTCCTTCCCTCCTACTCTTCTTGGATTGCAACTAGTATGACTACAGCATGAAACGTAGAGGTTAAGTTGTTCAAAAACCAGGATACCTCGTCCAAACATGACTTCCAACGATTTTGGAGACTATTTAAGCCTTAGCTTTCTAAACAATAATTCTGCTGTAAGTGAAGTATGGTAAAGAAATTAACGTTGCTCAAAAATCGTTTAAACTGTGTCCAATTGCAGGAAGAACAATTGTCCGATTACCCAAAAAATCGAATATTGCCTTTTACTGATAGTCCTGTGTATTATGTTTCCATGGCAAAAATAAGATCCCTTACAAAAGGCGAGGATGTAAAAACAGTTTACGATGTAACTTTTGATGTAAAGGTAGTATTACTCATAATTTATTTAATTTGAAAATGTTCGCTAACTTCAAATTGACATACATAACAACTAATTAAAAATAGATTTTGTTTGCAATATAAATTAAATACTTAAAAAGGGTATAAATACAAATTCTATGCATCGGCATAGAGATTGAGACTAATAAAATATTTGTAAAATAAGTTATTGGAAACGTATCGAAACTATACTGTAAGCACTACCTATATATAGTTGAACTTCAATTTGTTGAATTTCTCATTTAGTCTAATTTCACTCACACTCTGGACAAAGTTTCTAAGGTTTTATCTATACAAATGTAACAATACACCTCTAGACGTTTGTTTATTTTAGGCTTATCGTTTTACACTAACAAACTGGAATAGTATTACTACACAACAAATAAAAATAAAATTGCAAGATAAATGCAGTAAAATACAACAAAACAAAACTCATACAACTCTGAAAAAATAAAGAAAACGAAATGAACTTAATTTTTTAGTATTTTGTAATAATGTAGATAATAAACAAGGATGAATTTTCGAATTTTTCACATTTTCTCCCACTCTTCAGGTAGGTAACACAATTTTACAAATCTTTTATGCTTGAAATTCAGTGTTTACGAATCTTCGATTCTACTATAATTCTGCTGTATTAAGTTTCACCCAAATAGATTGAATTTCCTTTCAACACTAAATTAAAATCATGTTTCCAAAATTTTCAATTTTGGAAACATGACAAGTTTTTCTAGGGCTAACCTTAGTTATATTTTTAATTCTGTTATTATTTCTATGACATTTTGTAATGCACTGCACTGTAACATGATTCTGGTTTGCAATTTTACCAATTTCTTAATTATTTTCCATTGCTGTATGAAAAATGACTGAGTCTTGTTCTGCAATTGACGTGTGACCTCTGACAAGACATTTTAATGCAACCTCTTTAATCACACAAATACAGAACTTTGATAGAAATGTGATAACTGAACTGCAAAACAAAGCAGTCAATTTCTTAATGATATGTTGCAAATTTCAATCAGTCATCGCTAGTTTTTCAATTTTTTAGTATTTTATGTGATGTCATTTTTCATTTTCTTACTAAGTATAATATATACATAGATAATAAAAAAAAATAAATATGTAGAGGTGTATTGAACAATTAAAATAAATTAAATACGGGCATAACTATTTTGCTAATTTCAAATTTGTATAGCTTGTACAAGTTCCACTTTGAATCACTGTATATGCATAAATACTGTAAAAGTTTCCGGTATGTAAGAATTAGTTCCCATAATTCGACTTTTTTCCCTTGTGGTTCTTACACTAAAAGTTTTAATAATTTAGGGTGTTGACCACAAATTTGAACCGGGCGATACGATAGGTATACTACCACGCAATAATGAAGATGAAGTGGAACAACTACTTACTCGTCTCGACTTAATATCTGTGGCTTCGAAACCGTACAATCTGTCCATATTACAAGGCACTTCCAAAAAGAAAGGTACTATACCTGTACACATTCCACTTAAAGGAACAATCCGTAAATTGTTTAGTAACCATTTGGATATTCGCAGTCCTCCTAAGAAGGTACTGTTACAGCAGACATAACTTTCTTATTAATTTAAATATTTTATTGAATAGATGTTTCTACGAACCCTTACAAGATATACAACTTTACAAGAAGAAATTGAGCAACTGCAGCTTCTTACTACTACAACTACCCAAGAATACATTCAATTTATAGCAAATCATAGAACACTTTTAAGCATATTGGCTGCGTTTCCCTCATGCCATCCTCCAATTGAAAGACTGTTAGAACATCTACCACCATTACAACCTAGGCCATATTCAATATCTTCATCACAATTGCTTAAAACTTCGGAAAAGGAACTACATATAACATTTACAGTAATCAACATTAATGAGGATATAAAAGGCGTTTGTTCTGGGTATTTGGAGGACACCATTAAAAAATTAGAAATGGTGCCGCAATCAAGTTTCAGTGACAGTCAAATAGAAAACAGGGTACCGACTTGTTCTGCATATTCTCAACCTGTACCATTTTATTTTCGTAAAGCTAACAATTTCCGATTACCAGCAGATCCCTTAATACCCATTATCATGATAGGACCAGGTACTGGAATAGCACCATTTTTAGGATTTTTACAACATCGACAATTACAAACTAAAGAAGACGGTACCAAATTTGGAATGTCATGGTTGTTTTATGGATGCCGTTATTCAGATAGGGATTTTTTATACAAACGGGAAATAGAAGGTTTCTTACAAACTGGAGTATTAACAAAATTATTCACAAGCTTTTCAAGAGAGAATCCTAGAAAAGCTTACGTTCAAGATAAAATCAAAGAACATGGTAAAGATTTCATTGATAAGATTATTAATAAAAATGCTTCAATTTTCATTTGTGGTGATGCAAAAAACATGGCAAAAGATGTAAAAAACACAATTATATCTTGTTTAGAAGATTTTCAAGGCTTTTCTACTACTGATGCAGAAATATTTATAAAAAATTTACAACAAACAAACCGATATATTCAGGATGTTTGGTTGTGAATATCAATAAGTATTATTTGTATATTGAGTAAAATAAACTGTTACGTGGCTATAAGTTTTCATTATTTTTTTAAGTTAAGTGACTGTACAATACATTTTAATTAAATTAGGTACAGGTAGGAATTCGGGGATGAATAGAGAATATTGTTGATCCAGGTCTAAGAATCTTAAAATCACTACAGAAGGTAATTAAAAGGAGAAATTAAAACACATTTGAACCCCAACTTCTCACATAGAAGACAAGCCCACTATTTATTGCATATTAACCAAAAATGTTTGTCAATTGTTTCTTGTATTACCTGAAATTCGTATTAATTAGCAACATAATAAAATAATAGTTTCAACAAGTTCAATTACGAATCAAAAGGATGTAATTTCATAAAAGTGAGAGATCTAGTTTTGAATTTTTCAGCCATATCTTGGTATTAGTCGTATTCATTCATTGTATACTCCTGCTACAAATGTTGCTT
Organism: Limonius californicus; assembly: GCA_014611495.1. Taxonomy (NCBI): domain Eukaryota; kingdom Metazoa; phylum Arthropoda; class Insecta; order Coleoptera; family Elateridae; genus Limonius; species Limonius californicus. The sequence continues at coordinate 10,666 of JABXWE010014981.1, read as the reverse complement.
ATCTGGAGAAGTTCCAACCCCAATACGAATTTTTTAACACATTGCAGTAGCTTAAGACCGTCGGCTTTTCTTTCTTTCCACCAAAGACCCACTTTCTTACATCATCATCATCTGACATGGAGCTGACTCGAAGGCCGATCCTGGATACGCCAGGCCCACCCCATGCATAAAAAAATAATTACTGTAAAATGGTTTTTATTATAAAGATAATGACTTACATATTCCTACAGCCAAAGAAAAATCTTAAAATGTATTACAAAAAATATACTACTGCACAACCGTGTGTACATGACTTTAGACACACTACAAAAATGCCTTCTATCCCGTTAAAAAATTGCCTTTTAAGATAGAATGAAATGGGAATGTAATTTAAATTTGTTTTGCATGTTGATCTGCATTCACTTAATTATATAATTTAAAATATTTGTAGCAGTAGCACTATTATAAACTATAACACAGGTAAAATTATATTCTATTACAATTATTTAAAACAAATATATAAATGTACTGACTGCAAAACTATTAACATCCCTACCTAAAGCATATGATTAACTTAATAGTATGACTAAATTGTATAAAATGCAATACCCAGTTATACACAATCAATTAAATAAAACTTGCGAGACCCATAGGGGGCATGCAAGTCTCTGTATGTTGTTAATATACAGCCAATTCCTTTACTGATAGTTATAGATGTGCATTTACCAGAATCAATAATTACACTAAAATCTGGTAACCCCACATCATATTAATTAAAACATACCAACCAATGTGTGCAAGCAAATGTTTCAAGAAGAGGAAACATTCAATTATATAAACGTAACTGTATGCATCTCCTATGTAGTAATCAACATAGTTTGGGCTATCTTGGTTACACCATTAGAATAAATAACTGAAAACAGCATTTCGTTTTTATTGATAATTTTAAACAAATTATTGTCAAGAAATGACTTCTGTATAAACGAAATAGGCATCTCTTAATAAAGTTTCACTGAATTTGTCCTTTATTAATTTTATGTATAGTATACTCAATTTGTACAAGTTAGATACCCAAGATTATATTAGTTTTATTTTTGATCACATATATAACATGTATATTGTTAAATAGAACAATGTTTCCTATATTTCAGCAAGAACTTTTGTAGTTTGGTTAGCAAAAGGCAGCTTTCAATATCAATAGCTAGATTCCAAGCAATGTGTAATGCACATTGCTTGGAATTAAACTATCAAATATCAATTTTATATAATATACTACACTAAAAGCAACTGATTTGATTGATTGCACATGGTCATAAATGGCAGATTGCCTTTAGAGTGATGGCATTGTTAATAGTTATAATAAAATTTGAGATAACTAATGTCATTCAGATGTTATGCAATTTTTAAAATTATTGTTATATTTTTCTCAATTTGTTTTCATTAAGGATATAAAGCTTTAACAGTTTTGAAGAGAGAAAGAGTGAGAGAGAAAATACCTTCGCAGTTGATAATACATCAGGTTTGGTAAAAAAAGCAGATATAATCTTAGGTACTTTAATTCAAACATATTTTACCTATACCGTTCTAGCATCACCTTTTATTTTTTTAAATAGGAGTCTGCGACGTCCTCAGATATCCGTAAAATAATCAAAATATAACGAATGTATTTACATTTTTTTGTTTTTAAACCTTAACTACTTTTAGTTATATAAAAATATCATTTCATAAAATAGTTACAAATATATGTTTACAAAAAAAGCTGATGCTTATAAAAATTGCGCCTTCAATATTCATAAGAATTTGGCTTTTTGATCCCTTTCTGATTGTCAGTCTTATCAAATGGATGAATGCTTTTTAAAGTACATGAAGACTTTTATACAATTACAGAAAAACTTTTGTAGGAATTAAGACATAAAAAGCTAATTTACTGGACGTCAACAACAGTCTTTCAGTAATTATGTTTTGTGCAAAATTTTTTTGGCAGCCTTAATAAGAGGAGTAAGAGTTGACAACTCTATACGTTGCTGCAGGAAGGGATGTTGTAGTAATTCTCTAGCAGATGCTCGTTTGCCAACATCAACTTGCAAGCAATCATCAATAAAACTTTGTAATGTAGGCGATAAAGTGTCCCACCTAGGAATTTGTGGTCTGCCATTTGCAGCTATAAGATAAAGTGCTCTGAGAGGAGGTTCTTTAAGATATGGCGGTTCACCTTCTAACATTTCAATAGCCATAATTCCCAGAGACCAGATATCAACCTTCTTCCCATACTGTTTTCTGGTAACAACTTCTGGGGCCATCCAATATGGAGTTCCAACCATGGTTTGTCGTTGCTCATCACCTACTATATTGGCACAGAAACCGAAGTCGGTAACTTTTACAGTACCATCCATTCCTAGCAGTACATTGTCGGATTTTATGTCTCTATGGATGGTTCCTCTGGAATGTAAATAATGGATTGCTTGAAGTACTTCGTGACATACAGCCGCAATTTGACCTTCTTTCATAACTGTTTCAGTAACTACATCTGTTAGTGGTCCCCCATCCAATAGTTCCATCACAACCCAAAGATGATCATCAAAGACCATATAAGCTTCTAAGAAATTAACCAAATTCTTATGCTTAAATTCTTTTAAAATTTGTATTTCACCTAAAAGTAGCTCTTTTCTTTGTTGCTTTGTCATATCAATATCTTTTATGGCTACTTGTTTGTGGGTTATCATGTCTGTAGCTACAAAGACAATTCCTGATGCGCCCGCACCCAAATCTTTGTTACTTCTACTATATCGGTCATAAGGATTGTCTGAACTGCAGATGCTTTTCAGCTCTCTTAATATATCTTCATCTGACTGTTCAAAATCTTGCGTTTTGCGTCGTAAAATGGGGCTTTCTTCAACATCTAGCGTTAAATTTTCTACACTTTTTGCCAAATTATTTAGCTTCGATTTGTTGAATTTTTTTGGTGGTAATGCTGGAAGCGTTTCAGACCTGTAACATCATATTCGTTTTAAAAACGGATACAGATTTAGAGAAACAAAATTCTGGTATATTTCTAATTGCGATTTAATTAGATTTTTTTTATTTAAAGTATATACTGCGTGTAAAATTAGTTAATATCAAAAAGCACTGTTCTTTTTAAATAAAGTCAACAATAATATATATTATTAAATTTATGCAAATAGTTTCGCTCTTAAATAAAGCATAACAAGCAGTTGCTTTTATCACTTTCAGATCAAATAGAAGGGAAATTTCCTTGTTGCAACTACTTGACAATATGTTTATCTATTACATAGCTAATAGCCATATTGTTTGTTAATATAAATCATACAATACTTCTCACATAATATTCCAAAAAAACTCCAACATCATCTCATTTAATTTCATTTGAACTTTTTACTTTCACTCGTAATAACTGTAAAAATTGTTTTTAGTTTTTGAATAGCTATGGAAAGAAGTGCAAGTCAAATAGAAATATTTTATTTCCAAAAAGCAACAAAACACAACTAAAAATGACTAAAGGAAATTTAATTTTGTGTTCGTGGTATATTGGTATGAAAATTGAACTGCAACATCGGACAGATAAGAAACAGAAACAAAATGTTAAATTAACCAAATTTACATAGAAACCATGAAAAAGAATGCATTCTGTTCGATACAGGGGAATTTTCCTATACATAATGTATTTGAAATAATACCCATTAAGACATTGCTATCTATCTTCATCGTATGACATCTAAGTTAAGTAGGACGGATCCAAAGATCATTTGCTTTACTTAAAAAAATATTTAAAAAGTCATCAACAATTGCCAAACACTGGTATTTAAAATAAGAATTCTTCTTCAGATGAAGATGTTAGTGATAATTATAATAACAAGTAATATTGGCAATATCAAGATTTCATTCTTAATATCACTTTTAGTGTATGCATATACAGGGACTTTTTCTTTTTAGTATATATTGTCTATGTATACTTTTAAAAGAAACGCGTCAAATTCGCCTATTGTGTAGGCAACCAACTATACCGACAACTAAAAATCAGAAACAAACGTCACTATAGTTGTGAATTATTTGAGTATGAAGGTGATGTTGATGCAGTGTTTATATTAAACAAGTATTTCATCCTGTATATAGGACACAGATGATGACTTTTTTGTTAAATGCAAAAATTGACAGGGTGATGTTTCCGTAAGGCCCGTGCACATTATATTTCTTTGTACAAAACACATACATCAGCGGCAAAATGGTGTAATGGTCAGCATAGCTGCCTTCCAAGCAGTTGATCCGAGTTCAATTCCCGGCGATCGCAAACTTTTTTTAATTATTATTATTCAATGTAGCATAAAATATTTCATTTCATTTCTTCGGTTAAAACGTGATTACTTTCAGTTTTTATCTTATGGGAATTTATTACGCATCCCTCTGATTTAAAATTTCTAACAATTGATTGACACTAAATAAAGATTAATTTTATTTTTTAGCATTGGATTAATTTGATTGCTGTGGTCACAGCATGCTTGAGTTGTCTGTATAGTTGGTTGCATACACAATAGGCGAAATTGACGCGTTTCTTTTAAAAGTATACATAGGCTACGTATACTAAAAAGAAAAATTCCCTGTATGTATACAGTGAAAACTCTCCTTGCGAACATCTCCAATAAACGGACAAATTTCCTGGCACCAACATTTTTGAGGACTTCACGTCATTCAACATATAAAAAATCTTTAGAGCCATTTCCAACACTGTTTCATGCAGCAAGAAAAGACAAGATTACGACTATCGAGCACTTTAAATTTTTTTCACTTCACTACTGATTAGTTTGATTATATACACCTTTTTCATTCATTTCATTATGCACATTTTTGATTCAATTATTCCATACATTACATATACATACTGTCTTCAAATATACAAAAATAAAAAATTGTAATTAAAATTGTAGTATTTAAAGCTTTTTCCCATAACTGGACAAAAAAGGTAGGACCGCGAGTGTCCGCTTATGGGAGCTTTCACTGTAGTGATAAATGATGTATATCTTTTTATAATAGCCATAATTTTAGTAATATTGCAAACATATTAATGGGTATTATTTCAATTAGATCACTATACATTTAATTTTGTCTGTAAAATTTGATGCTTGTGTAGGAGCTAGTTGCTCAGCAATTTCTTAAGTTAAAGTAACAAATTTGAGTATTAACAAACACGAAATTGTACCTGGACAAAATTTAATTTCGCATGATATTCATTATGATTATTACATGAAAAAGTTTTATTTTGGAATGACAATTATGTTTGGATTATGTTTGTTTGCTTTACTTCAATATCCATGAAGACCCCAAAATTTCATTTATCAATACCGTATGGATAACTATCCCCAAAAATTATATTCTTCAAAATCTTAATACGGTTGGTTATCATTGCTCAGACTGTAATAGTTTAGGATAAATTTTTACCTAGGACCTGCGATTATCAGTGATAATTATTCTTATCAAATTACTAAATATACTTTCCTTAAAAAAATTAATCTGTTAAAATGAGGAGCTTTCCTATAATTATAGTCAATTACAGTATGATTTAAACAAAACTAAAAGCTATTAAATTTAAACAATGTAAATTTGTTTTATATGTATAACACTATGTTAACTATTAGAATAATTAAATAACGATTAATGAAATGTTATTAATGAGCTAAGGAAGCAAAATTCCATATTCAGCCTGCCGGCAAATTTACTTGGAAACCATAAAAGATAGAGGTGGTTAAGTTACGGCAAAATTGCATATTTTAATTATATTTCACGTAAATTTAAAAAACCAGACAAAATGTTTAATTTGCATTTGTTACTAACTAATCATAAATATAATTCAAAGTTTCGTTTTTTCAAAAACCATCATTAGATTCATTTTTCGTATGGCCGCCATAGTATATTTTTAAGTAGCTTTGTTGAGGTAGAAAATAGAATATTTTATACAACTTTTATGGCTGTTAATACTTAAGTTAATTCTATTATTTATGCTACAACCAGATCTTAGAATATCTTCTTCAAATTGAGTCAAAAGCATTAAAATATTTGTTCTTAATTTTTATGTCATCTGCTTGTTTTTTCTAAACTCTGTATTGAGAGCACCCCATAAAATAAATCCTGCGGCATTATAATTATTATCTATTTTCCAATATGTTGAAGAAATTTCAAGGTATCTCTATGTTTACGAGGTGGAGCACCGCTAATGCTGTTGAACCTATACAAGTTGTTTTTGAAAAGCCGTAGCTCGCCAAGTAAATTCATGTTCTAGTTGAACACAAACACTTATCAGTATAATACCCTTACCCCTAACCAAAGGCACACCTACAACTAGTATTTTATTTACTAAGTTTGTTTCATAGTGATCATAAGTTTGTTTAATTTCATTTGCACTTGTTTCAAGCTAAATTTAAACATATTATCATAAAAAACACATGAAGTCATAAACATAGCTAACTTCGAAATGCTTCTTCCACCAGCTTCATTTTTGAAATTTTATAATTAATTTTGAAATCTGCAATGAAGTGTTACACATTATCGAAATCAGTGTAAAATTAACTCTAAAATCTAATACAGTGACCCTAGGAAAAATTAATGATGATTTTGAAATACAAAACATTACAATAATATTTTTTATCGTGGTAGTAGTAAAGGGAATTAAAAGTTGCCTTAAGAATGCGTTGCATGTTCTTTTTAAGTTTTCAAGACAAGAACTGATAAATACAAGTATGAAATTCAAAAATTGATTTACTTTTTCGTCCATTACTCAAATTTCGTAACAGATTTTTGTTTCACATTAAATTCTGCAACTTTACCCTAAATTAACAATCTCTCTAGCTCTTATGGTTTGCACAGCCCCTATAGAGGGGCAAACTTGGTTAAAAATTACCTGTAAAAATGCAACTTTGAAATAACAACAAATTTTAGTTTAGTATTAAATAAATGTATAAATTTTATTATTTACCGATTTGACAACTCAGGAAGAGTTGGCTGTAGCATTCTGGCGTCATTTGCAAGGCATTCTCTACTCTGATGTGCATCACTACTATTCATATATAAATCGATGGCTTCCGACTCCTCATCTATATCTCGTTCAGTAACGAAGGGCTTAAAAGGCTCAGATTCTTCCTTTTTCTTAATGGAATAATTATAATATTTCACAGCATGAATCAGTGCATCTGGGTTGTTGCTCTGTTCGGCTTCGGTAAATAGATTTCCAATTTGACGTTGCCATGCTAAAGGTAAACCTTCGAGTTGTCCTGTTTCTTTATTCTTACTTACATGAATGTCATGTATTACATTAGTTGGGTGGCCGATTACGGATGGACCATTTTCATCCCTCTGCTGGTTTCTTCGAAATATTCTGGCTATATTCATTTCTTCTAATAAGGTTAAAACTTCCTAATGGCTAAACTCGTATTTTATCGTCGAAAATCAAACTCATGCATACGTAATTTACTATTTCCCATGAATATTACCTATTTTAAAGTATATTTCCAGGAAATTTGACGTTTATATCTTTAAAGGAGTGGTTACTAATTTGTGATGTCGAAGATTGTCGAATGTCGAATATCGATCGTATAATCAGTGTCGCCAATAGCTTTGATATCGAAATAGGTAGTATGTTTTTCAAATCAATGTTGGTAGATCAGGGAACATCTACTAACGATAAATTACAAACGGTCATACTTATTGGGAAACGCCAACGAATATAGATGGCGCATATAAATTTACAAATAGTCAGCGTAAACGGGATAAAGTTCATTAATGGATGTGCGCTTATATGAGGCGAATTGTAATACCTTTATCAGAACTTATAGCTATTATTCAAGCACGCAATAATCTCTTATTTTTAGAAAAATGTTGTATTGAAATTCCAGTGCTATAATAACTGTTCCAGTGTGGAACAGGAAAGATACACTAGGTGTGGAATACAACAGTAATATTTAGTTTTGGTGGTGGTGCTTATGGCAGATAAAAACAGTAAAATGCAAAAGCTAATAAATGTATGGGCAGAAGAAATAGAAAAAATTAAGATGGAAGTTAATGTAGAAAAGAGTAAAATAATGCATATAAATAAGAATATGGAACAGGAACAAAACAGAATAATGTACAAAAATCTACCTATAGAAGAAGTGACCACAATGAAATACCTAGGAATTATTATAGTAAACGACGGGAAAATAGACCTTGAAATAGTAAACAGAATCAAGAAGGCAAACAACATATATTACGCACTAAATAAGTTAGTTTTTGGGAAAAAAGAAATAGACGAAACAACCAAGCTAAATATATACCGTGAGTTCAAAAAGTAATTACATAACGGTTGGCCATGGAATAATAAAATAATGTCTAATGCAAGCTTTATATACCAATTGACGTTTAGGCACCTTAGATCATACACATGTACATGTGTATGATCTAAGTTAGGCACAGCCTTTCTAGCGCCACCTAGCGCAGGCGCCAGAACCTAACCGGCAGTGTTATGTTAGGTTAAGTTGCATGGTAAATGTAAATAAATCAATTTTTGAAGAAATTAGTTCTATTATTTCAATTTAGACGATAACAATAACAACTAAATTACTACACTATTAAACAAACGATAACAAGTAGGCAATCATTAAAATTGGAAATTATAATTTTTTATTTCACAGATACAGAAATATAAAGATGAAAAACTAAAGAAGCTGTTCAAAATGACCACCGTTTTCCTGCAGACACAAATGTACTCGTCTATTCATACTATTAAAAGCATTTATAAGAATTTGAGAAGTTATATTTGGCACACTGTTCCGTAATTTTGTTTTGCAGTTCCTCGATATTGTTAATAGGGGTCTTGTATACATTATTTTTCAGATAAGGGAATATAAAGTAATCTAAAATAGTCAAGCCTGGTAATCTAGGTGGAAATTCTGAATTTGAACGTAAACTAATTATTCGATCGTCAAAAAAATCACGAAGGTAATTGAGGGTCTCCTGAGCGGTGTGGGCCGTCGCGACATCCTTGTAAGTAGCCTTGCTGGAGCTCATCCTCATGAAGCTGATTAATAAATTTACATACAATATTCCGGTATCTCTTAGCAGTAACAGTTTCGTGGAAAAATATGGGTCCGATAACACGTCTTCGAGACACAGCAATCCAAACACCAACTTGTAACGGGTGAAGGGGAGATTCGCGAAAAGTATGCGGATTTGCAGCACTCCATAACCTCATAATTTGTGAGTTTATATACCTCGAAAGGGTGAACCAGGCCTCGTCAGAATAAAACGTTAAATTTAGCAATTTGTCGTTGTTCATTAAATTTTGTTGGAACCACTAACAATACAAAATTCTCCTATTGTGATCTGCTGGCAGCAACTCATGTAAAGCAAGAATTTTGTATGGGAACAGCATTAAATCTTTTTTGACAATAGTATGGCAAGTTCCTAATGATAAACCAGTCTCTTGCGAAAGTGTACCTGGTGATGTAGTGGGTTGCTCGTTCAAACGTTGACGAACATCATCAACTGTATTTTGAGTACCAACTCTTGGCCTTCCAGCTCTATCTCTATGAGTAATGCTTCCTGTATCTCGGAATCTTACATCAACACGTCTTAAGTACGCTGTAAAAATCTCCTTCAAGGACAGCAATATCTGGAAATTGTTGCCGAAATTCCTCTAAACATGGCACCTTACTGTAAATCCATTCGCCGTTCTCTCGAACACCATTTCGAAGATATGATTCAATCATAAATGTTTTGTGTTCTACTGTAAAAACCATTATAATTGTAACTTAATTGAATTTTCATACATAATCTATTAAGTGGTGGTTTTGATTTCCGGAAATTTCTTCTGGACTGTCGAGTTCTTTATTGCCACGGAAATCACCGCGAGTCGAAGACGAGCGGTAATTTCCTAGTAGCAATAAAGAACGAAACATTCCAGAAGATAAATTTCCATAGGAAATCAAAACCATCACGAAATAGATTCGGTTAGAAAATCGCATTTTATGTTCATGGAAGATGACATTTAAAAATATAAAAATTCAGAATTTAATATAAATCAAGACATGTCTGCTTGTAACTATGGATACAAATGAAACAAAATCAAACATTCAGGCAAAATTTTCTCAAATGGAATGTAACAATTCAATATTGTGTGAAAACCACGTAAAAGTGAAAAAAAACATTAATTAAGTAAAAATGGATTTGTCAAACAGTGAATCACGATTTTCCAATAAGTCGAGTGACGAAATTGATAGTGCAATTGCGGGAATAACACCCAAAAATACTATACGATCTAAGGCGTATGTATGGAAACAGTTCACTGTGTTTTGCATGGAAAGGGGTTGTAAGCTTGATTCATCGACACCTATTGAAGAAATAGCGGCTACAATGAAAGATTGGGCGTTTAATATGCGCAAGGTAGATGGAACCGACTATAAAGAAGCTGTAGTGAAAGTAATATGGAAGAGTACTGCTAAACAGTTGAAAGAAATGTATTACAAAAATTACGGAATTAAATTGGATGTATTCAACGATATAAAATTTCTCCGTGCCAGGCAGGCAAGAGATGCTAAACGAGGAGAGTTACAGGGCAGTTTAGAAAAACGAAAACGCCGCTCAGTATCATTAACAGAATGCGAATATCAGAAAATTAAAAACCTTTGGAACGAAGATTCACCCATTG